>SNQJ01S0025496.1:159949-185094 GCA_010110895.2 Picea sitchensis
ATTCTACGATGGGATGGTTTCTTCACAATAGATCTGGCAACAATTATGTCAGAATTTTTCCAAAAACAGATAGATGGAAGAAATTATCCCCATGTTTCTGAGAACACTTGTGTTCCAAGTGCACCATGGAATTCTAATTCGAGCTATATATTGATCTAGAACTGGTATGAGATGCTTAGGATGCATGCCAACAAGATCCCTACATGTTGATAGTTGCAATATAGTGGAATGAGGGAATGAAAATATTCAAATTGTAAGCATAGGTTGAGTCTTAGATTTTGGTGTTGGCATCCCCAATATTGAGCATTAAGACTCTTTGTGACTCACACACCACTTCTTCTCCTCTATTCAAATATTTCCTTGCACTGATGGTATCCCACGTTGCTTGGTATTTTCTATTTGGATTAGTTCCTGGATCACTCCTCCCCACTAAGAATCTTTTGGACCACCAAAAGTCTAGTTTTATTCAGAAAATAAGTGAGGGTATAGATCCATCACTTTTCTGGTTTCGATCCATCATTATTTACTTGGAAACATTCCCTTTGGACCCACATGAAGTTACTCCACATCACCTCTTCATGAATCCCTTAGCCTCTTATAATGAATAACATCTTCATGTAACTCATCAAAATATTTAGATGAAAAATCATCAATAAAAGGAATGTTAACATTGTTGGTGCAAAATTGAGACTAGGGTTCTCGATAACTACCAAAAAAAATATTTCGTTGTAGTCTAGGAATGTTGGCATTTTCAACCTTTCACAAGGAAAGGAGGTCTCACCCAAAGCGTAGTTGAGACTTGTGTGATGAAGGGAGTTATAAAAGATACCAAACCATATATACTTTTATACTATGCAAATCCATTACTTTACCCATTAAATCCATATTGCGATAGCACTCATGCATAAAAAATAAAATGTTAAGCAAGCACATGGTAGATCTACATATCCATACATATAAGAGACAATCAATCATAAAATAAATTTTTGAGGCCCCAATTCACATCATTTCATTAGTTGCAGTAATACAAAATAATTCATACATCTTAGATATACTAGATCACTTCCCAAAATACACATCTCTTCAACATATTGTCTCGCGTAGTGAGATCTAACTCCTCAAGATTTATTATAGACTCAAAAAATACCATAGGTGCAATAATGGTACCAATTGCGATATCTACAATAACTGGACATGACAATTGTTAGAACTGAGAGTCACACTCAAAATTCCATAAGTTCAAGACCAATACCCATTAGAACATATAAATAATGTTTATATCATGGGGACAAATGGATGAGGAAAACTCAAAAAAAGTGTCAGACATAGAAGGAAATCCCAAAGTATAGACCAGCAAGTAAGGATTTAGACAACTCTGAATCAGGGTTTTAAAGATTAAATGAGGGTGGAAGATCAGATAATAAGTGTGGAATATATCTATCATCTACATCAGGTAGCATGATAGCTATATGAAGAAGACTCTGTGAAATGAGAACCTCTCAAGACAAAGAGCAAAGCTCTGATATATCTGCAAGCATTATCACAATATAACATATACTGAAATAATGATGTAACCAGCTAAATGAATCATTCACTTAGTTGAAATCAAAGTAAGATAACAATGAAGAGATGAGGAAAAAGAATGATTTCCATTAACAAAGTGTCTTAAATCTGGTTTACAGAGTAGGAACAATTTTTTTTTTATATGGAAATATCAAAACCGAAGTAGGAATTCCCATTTTCAGACTTGTAAATGATCGAAATCATAAATGTAGGTCATGGCCACTGACTATACAACGTGGATACATGTCAACCAGATTCTGCATAGCCACTAGGAATACATTGTGGATCCATGCATTGAAAAATCAAGTACCAACATAGCCACGAGACATACAAGGTGGATCTATGTGTCAAAAGAAATCACAAATACTCCTTCGCAACCTGGACCAAAAAATGGCGAAGTCCAGGGTCTTCAATCCATCGTCCGTTAGTACAATTCTAGTCACGCAATTACAGATGTTGAATTTGAATGCGAATAGAAACCACTTGATTACCAGTCATTGATGAAAACTATTAACAAGTGAGAGGGAAATCACCAATGATGTCAATGACCCCCAAGGTACTCCAGTACAATCCAACAAGTGTGAATAAATGAGTTGAAGTCGAACACTTCAAAAAATCTCTCGATCAAGGATCAGTGATGTGAATCCATTGTCGAAAGTAAAGAAACATGCCATTAAGGCATGCAGGCTCTAAGGTACTAAATAATTTCTAAGTCTTTTCTTGGATAATGAGATGAAGTCGACAAGAAAAGATTCATAACTGGAGGGCCTTGATGTATCCCCCATCAATGACACAAAATAAGTAACAGATTTAGGGTAGAGAAAAATACATATGTGACTCGAGATTGACATAGGGAAGGCCGACATGGTAAGAATGAACAATTGTAGATGGATGACTTGATAGAGGGTTCCAGTTGAACTTCTCTTGAACATATGAATGACATGACAATGATCTTGGCAGTGTTGACTCAAAGATGAGACAAGATATGAACTCGCGGAAGGTCAGACAAGAGACAAACGGATTACCCAACCCATATTCAAATGACAAAGAGGGGTGTCATGTTCAAGAGAAACACTTACTTCCATTAATCCAAATACAGAGATACATTCCTTTCCCAAATTTTCCCCCACCATTTCTAGCGAGTACCTCTTTATTTTTACGCAATCTTGAGGAGGATAACATATGCTTGTCAATTTAAGCTCATCCTTCAGATGAGTCCCTCAGAGTATATTTAAAAAACCCTAAGGAGTGGTATGGTCCCATAAGGGTCTATCGATGTTTGTTTAATGAGTCCAAATATAGAAAACTCGAGGGTTTTTCATGATTATAGAGTTTGGAAAAACTCTCTCAGTTCCTTTTTCGTAAAATCATTTGACGGGACCGAAAAAGTGATAAACTATCGCCCATCAAACATTTTATTCACATAATTTTATGAGCATGAAAAGAACAAGGTCGCTCGACAATATTTTCGCTTTTTAAGGAGCATGAAAAGATCTTAAAGAATTCTCCATAGGTTTTTGTTATTTTCATGTTACCATGATGAGTATGAAAAGATGACAAAAGTATACTCGGTTACGTTCTCATTATTTTTCGAGCCTGAGAACGAACAAAGACTATGCTCGAGGTTTTTCTAAAAAACCCTAAAAAGTAATTGTACATGTGACGAAAAATAGAATAAATCACAAAAACTATCTATAATTTGTTGTCCAAGGTCCTAAATTTCTTCCTACAAGGAGAAAAACACTTACAAGACCTTTAGAGTTAATGGGTTTTTGACTAAAATGTATTGATATAAAAGAAAATATTAGAAAAAATGATAAAAAATAAATAAATAGAAGCAAAAAGTCTTTTTCACCATTTTATTTTCACTTGGTCAAAAACTTACCAAAAACCCTTGTTTCTTACCTCAACTTCGATGGTGGATTGCGGAGGCCATGGGAGATCATTCAATGAACGGATTGCGTAAAAGAGGTAAGCATCTCATCTTCTATCTTTTCAACAGATTAATTTTTGTTTTTGATGGTAAAAAGTCAAGATTGTTTGATGATTTGGGACCGCTAGTCATGCGTTGGGGCCGCCACGAGTGGCCTATAACTGGGTCTATGGAAATCAATGATTTCCATAGGTGTGTTAAGGAGCGCTCACAGAAATTCTGCATTGTACTTGAACCTTGATTGTGGTGGTCGAAAAACTAAAATGCAAAGTGAACATTGACTCAACAAAAATCCCAAAAAATGTTGAAAAAGTGTGCTAAAGATCTTCTCTGTTTCCCATGCAGGTGTTTGCTTGCAAAGATGTTGGAATGGCGAGAGCGTGAGAATGAAGAAGATGATATCATGGATTTAAATGATCTGAGGACCGTGAATGCACTCCGACAATGTGGACTATTAAAATTCTTCAAAGTTCAAGGCATGAGAGCCCAACGAAGATTTCTAAAATATTTGGTTCATACATGGGATTAAGAACAACAAGAGTTTCATGTGGGCGTTCATGCCGTCTCTTTGGATATTGAGGACATTTATTTTCTGACAGGGTTGTCACATCATGGGGCATGCATGAATTTGACAGGTGGTCGAGGTGGGGTATTTTCCATGAGTGAGTACATTCGTCAGCATTGTGAATCTGATGCCGAAAGACGTAAAGGAAAAGTAGCAATCTGAGGTGTGAGAGATTTGACCCTCAGGACCATCCTTTTTACTGTTGCATGGATGGCAGGGAGTGCTTCGCCACACATGGCACTCCAAATTTACTTTTAATATGATATTGAATGCTTGGAGCCTCGAGTATTCAATTGGTGTGAAGGTGTATTATGTAGCATGAAAACTCAACTCACGAAAAGTAAGAATGGGGACCTAAAATAGTTCGGTTATGGGTCCATTTTAGTATATTTCTTCCTAGAAAGAATTCCACACTTACGCCTATAGGTGGAATGGGGAATACCCTCCCCGAGAGACCCACGAATGAAAATATGGTGTGATTTTAAGACAAGACATGTGGCGGGATGGATTGTGAAGTATGATGATGCATTCTTCAATTGGTTGGGACCGCAAATCCTGATGATCGATGATTATGTTTATGTCGGTCTAGACTTTCGGGGTGATCCAGATTTGGTTCTCCCTGAGGGATCTCAGTGGGGAGATCTAGGTAAGAAAAGCATTTGTTTTTTACAATGTTTTTATGAGTTTTTAAAATATTTGATGTTTTTGCATTTCCAATCGAAAGACTAATAAAAAATTTTGATCATGCAGATGTTGGGCCATACCGACCCCCGAGCTCTTCTCCTATTCAAAGGTGAGGAGAGGCACATGTAGTAGCTAGATGGGATGCTGAGGATTATGATGCGATAGAGCAGAACCTGGAAGGCTTGACGGCAGACATCCCTAATATATCCATCGAGGAGATCCCGAGTGGTTATCAACGCCACACTATAGGCGTATCTAGCTCACTTAGTCAGTTACTACGTACAGTAGCGAGAGCAGTAGTATGCTATCGCGAGAGGCATCCATGATGCCATTTTGTAGGGGCCATGGGCTCTATATTTTTATATTTTGATTTTCGGATGAAAAATCTTTTTGTAAACATTATATCATTATATATATACATGAGGCTTTTACCAGTTTACTCTACTTTTCATACAATATGCGAAATGTGATTGGAATTACAAATGTCTCAAATGTCTGTCTAATACATAATTAGCTAGAGCATCAATTATTGTATTTAGACATCTAGTAATGTGTTGATATTCAATATAATTGAAATGACGTTCCAAGAGGCAGATTCGTAAATATACCCATAATAAAGTAGGGCTTTAGATAGTATAGACATTGTTTAACTGTAGTACTACTAGTTGCGAATCAAGTCGTATAATGAAGCGACAAATCCCAAGCGAAATAGCACTAGTCAATAATTTGATGACCATGTTATACTCTGCTATATTATTGGTCGCGCGACCGAGACAAACACCTTGTAGACAAATAAGTTCATTTGGGGGTGCATAAATTGCCCAAGCAACATAAGCTAAATTCTGGGTACTACGGCTAGCACCATCGGCGAAGCCAATGTAAGGTAGAAAAAACACCGAAATCTAGAGACCAAACAAAACACAGGGTAAGTAGTCAAGGATACAAATCAAATAGTAGAAACACACTAAAGTAACACAAGAGTATGATACAGTAAAAATACAAGTGCTTATGCAGAGATAGGATAAGCGTAGTACTTCTTTAAGTAAATCCCATTTATGGGTTCACTCAAAGGAATACCATCGTAATCTACTAACTCGTATGCTCCTTTCTCCAACACTCTTTTAACAATATAAGGGCCTCGCCACATAGCCTCAAATTTTACATCTCCTAGAAAATCATGATCTTGTTCATAGAGGAGAACTAGATCACCTTTAGAAAACATGCGTGGCTTGACATGTTTGTCGTATTGGGTTTTTACGCGTTTCTTCTGGGTTTCAATAACTAGGGTGGCATTGCGACGAGTTTTTTCCAATTGCTTAAGATACAACAGATGTTCCTCCTGAACAAAGGTGTTTGGGAGAAGTTGGATGGCTAGTTTTAATGATGGAATTTCACACTCAATTGGTAGAACAACTTCTAAACCATACACTAAATGGAAAGGTGTAAACGTCGTGGCTGGCTTCATGGATTTCCAATAGGCCCACAATGCTGAGAATAACATCGTGTGCCAACTCATTTTGTGAATTCCAATAATCCGTCAAAGCATGGTAATAATTACTTTGTTTATTACTTCGACTTGGTCGTTGGCCTGTGGATAGTAGGGGGTTGAGTTTTCATGTCGAAGACCCAACTTTTCTGTAAGCTCAAACATCATAAAGTTTCAAAAGTGGCTACCTTGATTGGTGATGATAGCCCGTGGGATTCCAAATCGTGTAATAATGTGATTGAATATGAATAGGGCTGCAGTTTTACCCATGTTTTCGAATGTAGGCATCGCCTCAGCCCATTTTTTGAAATAATCTATGGCTACAATAATGTACCCATGCCCCCCTTCTGAGTGAGGGTTACATGCCATGAAATCGATGCCCCATTTAGCGAAGGGTCCAATGGAAACTATAGGATGTAAGGGAGCGGGGTGAGATCTTATTTTGTTATTGTATGTTTGGAAAGTGTGGCATTTTTGGATGACAATAATACAATCTTTGAAAAGAGAAGGCCAAAAATACCCAGCTCGTAAGATCTTTTGGGAAGTAGCATACCCATACATGTGACCACCACATGCCCCAGAATGGCAGTCATTCAAATCTTTCTCAGCCTCATCATACGTGAGACATCGTCGAAAAATGGAGTCAACTCCATGGTGATAAAGAGTATCATCGAGGATGATATACTGAATGGCTTGGTAACGTATGCAATGATGGTCACTACTAGAAAAATTGGGCCGAAAAGTCTAAGTATGGAGATATATAATGATATCTCCATACCAAAGGTCATCAAAACTGATCAGGAAAAGGGATTCATCAAGGAATGAGTCATCTGCTACATTTTTTGTCTCAGTACAAGGAAGGTCACATATCAATTCAGCAAACACCAAGGATTTTTTGGACTTAGCACGTTCAAACTCTAAGTCAAACTCCTGGAGTATCACAATCCATTTGGAGTATTTTCCCCCTAGCAACTGGCGTGTAAGAATGTGTTGCATGGGGTTGCAATCGAAAACCACGGTGGCTTTGCGTAAAAGGATATAGTGCCGGAAACGTTGGATAGCTTGAACAACTGCCAAGGGAAGTTTTTCAACATGTAAATACTTGGCTTCAGTAGTTGTGAGACTTCGACTCAAATAATAAATAACATGTTCTTCGTGAGAATCATCCTCTTGGACCAGAACCATGGCGATGGTCGAATCTAAAGCAACGAGATAAAGGAAATAATATCGACTATAATCGGGCGGGAAAAGTAGTGGGGTATAGGTTAAAGCCAATTTCAAAGCTTCGAAGGTTGTGTTGGCAGTGGTGTCCCATACGACTTCAGAGCTTTTATTTAATAATCGATTAAATCTGAGTGTTAACTCAGCATAGTTTGGGATAAAATGACGTAGAATGTTTTCCTTCCCTTGCAAACTTTGTAGTTGGCGAAGTGAAGAAGGAGGACGGAGATTGAGAATCGCCTCAACCTTCAAAGGATCTACCCTGATCCCTTGACATGACACAATAAATCCTAAGAGTCGATCAAACTCGACACAAAAGACACATTTGTGTGGTTTTAAGCGTATACAATAGAATCGACAGCGGAGGAAAATGGCTCGGAGGTGGGCCGGATGATCACTACGATGTATGGAATGTGCTGGTAGGTCATCTAAATATGGTTGTACAACATGTTTAATATCATGGAAAGCATAATACATGGCACATTGAAACGTGGCACCAGAGTTCTTTACACCGAAGGGCAGTTTCCGGTAGGCAAAAGTTCCCCAAGGACAAACAAAAGAAGTTTTGTGTTGATTCGCGGGTAAGATGTTGATCTGATTATATCCAGAAAAACCATCCATCAAATAGAAGATTTCACTTCTAGCAAAATCGTCAACGATTTGGTCAATGAAGGGGGTAGGAAAGTTGTCTTTAGGACAAGCTTTGTTGATATCCCTATAATCGACATGGACACGCATCGTGCCTTGTTTCTTGTTAACCGGAACTATATTGGACACCCAATTAGTTAAAGCCACGGGATAAATAAAGACAGCTTTAAGAAGTTTCTCGACTTCAAGCTTGATAGCGGCGGCTTTGCGGGGGTGGACCAAGAGAAGTATTTACCAGATAGGTTTAGCGCCCAGGTATGCCTTGATTTGATGTACAACAATATCAGGGTCAATGTCGGGCATCTCTTCATATCTCCACGCGAAGATGTCACGAAATTCTTGGAAAAGTGACTTATATGTGACAACTTCATTGGCGGAACATGAAGCTTCGATATGGACATTTTCAACAACTCCAGGTTTGATAGATATGTCAAGGGGGATGGTGGGTGAAATGTTTCTTAAGTTCCCTTCATATAACACATCATGTGTGGAGTTGGGAACCGAAGTAATAATGACAACGGTTGACGAGGTCGAAATCCATTGGTAACTCTCGAGTGTGTGTGGTTCCAGGAAGAGAATGGAATGATGATGTCCATCGTCCCAAGGAGTGTCTTCCATGGACATAACCGACATGATCATCTCATCCGTGGGAAAAATCACGTCAAAAGGATCAGGAGATGAATCATCGAGAGAGGGGTTAGAGGGGGATGTCGATTGAATGGATTGATAAGCGGATTCAATTAGATGTAAAGGTATATGTTCGCCATAGCAGGAACAATCACCAGGTTCAGGTATTATCCATGGGTCAGAAGATGAATGGGTTTCACGAACGGAGGTGGAAATCATGTTGATCGAGGCAACCAGAGGTGGTGGAATGTCGGTTGGTGGGATTGGGAATGTACCAATCAGAGTGGAATCTTTTAGTAGACCCATGCCGACATTTTCATATCTAGGGGGTGTCTTTGCAATGAAAGGTATGTTGTTGGTATGTGTGTCAGAGTTCAAGAAGGTTGGTTGGTCTACGGTAACTACCTTTCCTTGATGCGGAAAACGCATGATCCAGAAAAGAGTAGACATGACTGTATGCATGGAATCGATCTAGCTACAGCCGAGTAGAAGATTGTAATCAAGAGGTGTGTCAAAGACCTCAACTTCAAAGTTGACCATTTTTCCTTCTAACGTAATAGGAAACGAAGGGAGGACACCATAGGGATGAAATCCAGACCCATTAAAGGCCTTAAGCGTGTTGTGTGATTCAGTTAAGGGAGGAGATCCAATGGATTTCCACTAGGCAAAGGACATGACACACGTCGAGGTACCCTCATCCATAACTATTCTACAAATGTTCTTGTCAGAGACAACAACTTGTATTTGAAATGTGAGTTGAGGGGGTAACCTTGGAATGTGATCTTCCAAGTAAAATATTATTAAATTTGTATTCGTAGGGTCGATTCCACAGATATCTTTCAACAATGCCTTCCATTGTGTAGGACAACTCTAAAGGAATTCGAGGGCTGACATCACAGACGGTGCTTGTGCCAGATCTTCCACTATATTGTAGTTCTGGAAAACACATGCATGAGGATTGAAAGTAGACTTTTGAACCATGCCCTTGGGAGGAGGGCAAAGGATTATGTCGGGATTTGGTCTTTCGAGATGAAGAGGACCATTGGAAGGTGGAGCTAAGGGATATTGTTGAACCAATGAAGGTGGTATATCATCAACTTTCTCTTTGGAGGAAGGGTAATCTTTGGCATGAGTGGTAAGTGTGATGTCATTTTTCTTTGAATCACCATTACACATAAGTACATAGGAGGTGGTGGAGGAAGAAGGTTGATCATGGATGACCAATTGAGTTTGTTGTTGAGAAGGGAAGGGTTGAGACAATACGACAGGGGTAGGAGGTTTTAGGGTCCCTTGGAGGAACTTTGTGACCTCGACACATCTCGGAAAATCCTTCATGTAGTGATCATTACCACAAATAAGGCAAGGATAGCGAGGTTTTCATTTATCCTTATCTTTAGCAGGTTGTGACTTGGTCTTATCGGATTGCAGGGTATTGTTCTTATCCTCCTTATTCCTACCCTTCCCCTTTTTGGATTTGTTCTTACCGGTAGGATTCAATTGAATGACGTTCACCTCCGAAGTTTCACCAGTGGGAGGGGCAGGCGTCGGAGCAGTTTGAGCATTAGAAGCATGGGATTTGGGTGTGGTGTGAGAGGTCTGTGTAGACTGAGGTTGAGTATGGAAAGTACCTATCACACCATCAGTGGCATGAGAAGCTATTGGGGTCGTTGAGGTGGTCGTGGTAGAAGGACGAGGTGCATCAGGGAGCAGATCGTAAAGAGTACTCGTTTGTGAATAAATGAGATCGAGATGCTGGGCATGACTGATCACCTATTCTTATGTGATGACTCCACCCAAAGAAATGTCTTTAGATATGTCATTCATGAAGGATTTCGTGAACTATTCTACCAATAACTGATCGGGAAGATCGAGTCTGATTAGATGACATCGTCATCTCCACTCATGAATGTGATGGGAGATATGAGTGGCTTTACTTTGCTTGAAAGAACTCAAAATCTCGATCCCTATTTCATAATGGATTTGCAACTAGTAGTGAGTGAGGAAAGCCATAGCTAGGGTATTAAAATTGGTGAAGAAACCTCATGGTAATTCTATATACCGCATCGTGGTTGAACCCGTGAGAGTTCATTGAAAAAGACGTAATTGAATGGAGTCATCCATCAAAGAGTTGTATGAACACCAAAGGTGGAAAGTCATTATGTGATTGTTCGGGTCCTCTCCTGGTTTACCATCGAACTTAGGAATGTCGGATGGTAGTTTGTCCAGTATGAAAGACCACTAAGGAGAGTGATGGATAGGGTCATTTAAAATTCTAGATAGATTAGGGAGATCCAGGGTGGCTAAGAAGGGTAACTATCTATTCATGTGGGGGTACAGGTGACTTTGGGGAGGAAGTCCCATAGGTATACCAGTAGGACCGTAAGCAGTTTTCATATAATGCGAAGATCCGAGTAGATTCAGTTGTTGGTGTGGAGGCATGTAACCCATAGGGTTGTATTGGTTAGGGTTGTTCCCTTGAATAGGGACATTAGGTTGAACGTTCAAACCCCAAATGGAATTGGATGGACCTAGATATGGTTGTCCTGTACTAGGGGGTATGAAAGAGCTAGCTTGAGGTTGTTGCCCCACAATCGATTGAGGATTATTTTGGGTAAGATAGTTCCAATATTCGACCAAGGCTGCAAGTATGTTCTGTCCATAAGATAGGGTAGGTGGGGGTTTCCCTTCAACCATGGGTGGTGTCCCAATTGGGATTTGACCTCCAAATGGGGATTGTGTTTGGCCTCCAGGGTGAAATTGTCCGCCAACAGGAATCTGGTAATTAGGTGTGAAAGACTGAGTGGTGCCACTAGGTTTAGTTCTTCCGATGGGGGATGGATAAGACCCTCTGGAAGGGGGATAAGGAAGTGTCGGAATAAAACCAGGAATAATATTGTGCCTAGAAGGATTGGATACTCTAAGAGTTCTGGATGGGACTTGGGTAGGAACGGGAATAGAAGCATTCAATTCATTATACCCAAGAGGAAGGGATGGGATCTGACTAGGTAAAAGTGGTGTACCAATAGGTATTTGGATGGCCACCGTATTTCTAGTGGGAATAGCCATAGTATTTGGGATCATTGTAGAATGAGCCTGCTGGAGAGGGGTGGTTAAATTGGGGCCAGATGATAGCATTTTTGAACCAGGAAAATAATATCACATTGTAGTATTAAAATGATCCAGGGGTATTGTGAATGTGTAATATGTTTTGAGAGGTTCAAAGGTGGCGAGTATATCAACTTTGGTTCGTGAGATAAGAAGGTTTCGTCTAGAATTTGTTGTGTTGGTGGCTTCAAGAGGATCCTCATCTAACCGGGTGACAATCTTGGGAGGCAATCCAGAGGTGTCAACAACAAGTTCTCCTACTGATTTGAGGTGGAGAAAACATCTCTCGTATCCAGGAGGTAGGCAGAAAGATTCTATAGGGTTAGAAAGAAGCCGAAAACTGTTTAGGGAATCGGTCCTTTCTGGCTGTGAAGGTACGTTGTCCTGGATCTCACTCTATTGAGGGGAAACGTTCGATGGGTTAGGAGGCAAGGGTTGTGAAACTTCCAGATCTTCTAGAAGTAGTCCCTACATCCTACGTGAACGGCGTGGAGGGTCAATGTTGGTGGAGCTAAATATCTTATAAAAGAAACTCTATGGCCAACTATAAAAACAAGCAACACTTGCTAGTAGAATCTAGGAATCAAACCAAGCAAATAAGACCTCCTTATTTCGAATTCACTAGTTAGTGATGAAATCCAACGTCATGAAATTGAGACAAGAAGGGGCTAGTCTAGGGTGGAAAAGTTACATTGACGACCTGCTTAACGAACTTACACCCTGGTGCAAGCTCCCACACATAATCATGGGTATATCCACCAAGGAGTTCAAGTGAGTCTGGCCAACATCGACTCCAAGTACCATGAAGACTTGCCCCTTCACAGTCACCTCATGTAAGACCCTAAGGAGATAGGATACTAAAGTTACCACAAATAATAATGATGCATGGGGAAACAGTCGATAGTCCAATCCACACGCAAGGGCAGGGTATCTAGCCTGAAATCAACTTGAGAGGCTTCCACGCATCATTGTGGGTATACCTTCAAGCGACCCCCATAATACATGTAATCTCTACACTGAGATCAACAAAGAAGGGTGAGTAACTATGTCAATCTCAATGCAACCTCAGGTTCGACCCTTGTGTGAGAAGGGCTTCCTAGGACAAAACGTTGCAAATGGATTTGACCACTCCCTATCACAAGATACTATGGTATGTTTTGTGCTTTGGAGAGTGTGTCTCACTGCCTATTCCAAATCTCTAGCCTAGCTAATGTTGGTGTAAAAGAGCCCTAGAAAAAATTACTAGTTCAATTTTTAGGATTTCACAATATTATTAAAGGTTGTTGTTACTCAAGAGGGAGATGGGAATGAAACCAATGGTATGTGATACTTTGACCCAATAATGTGTAAATAGAAATGAATGATGCAAATTTTTGTTCAATGAATTCCATCTATAGTAGGGAGAAAGAACTTTTCCGGAGCAATGCAAACTATGATGTAAAATTCCCTTCTGTTAAATGCAGTACCCAACAATCATAAATGATATAATTTCACTATTTGTTCTTTTTCAAATTTTTGGAATGCCAATATTTTCTATATAAATGGTCGCCTAAAGACTTAAAAGACTTTAATTTTTTACTTTCGAAAAAAAAAAAAAACAAGGATGGAACTAAGAAAGGATAAGCGATCAATGAAAAGAAAAACTCAACAACCACCCAAATCAATCTTTCAATGAAGATAAAAACACAAATGACAAGAAAAGGTTTCTTCAAATGTAAACAAGAAAATGGTGTTCCGATCATTAAGCAATCTAGAAAGTGTAACCAACTTATAAGTCCAACTCCAAATGAATAATTTTAATCGATCAAGCACTTAGACACAAGTCTGGAGATTATATCCTTGTCGATAACAAATCAAAAACAAGAATCGAAAAAGATCAAAGAGAGGTGTTCGATCTTTAAAATCAATCAACACCAAGTTGAAAAAATTAGAAGCACTCAAGGACTGGTATTAAAATCCTTTCCCCAACTGACTGAAGAAAAAATTGGGCAATCAAGACCCAATCCAAAAAGTTTTTAAACACTACCGCAAGCAGACAGTATAACGCAGTGCGGAAATGAGTTATTTTCGCAGATCAATAGTCATGCAGGTCACGGAAATATCGCACTGAAAAAAACCACCAGGGTGTGTAAATGGAAGGTTTTCACGGGCTACCAATAGGGTGCAGTGCGAACGTGTTTTATAAAATAGAATTTTTTCTAAAAGGACAAAGGGTCTCAGGAAAATTTTAAATCTAGTGAGTCTAATTGGATCTCCCACAGACTCAGAGAATGAAATAGAATGTAAAATATAGGCTATGAGAAAATGGCCAATGAAAAACCACAATCAAGTTGTCTCTCCCTAGTGTAGTTGCCAATTTTGTTAACGGGTAAATCGGTAGATGCAGACATGAAGTAATCCCCCTAGATCTAGAACAAAACAAGACGGAACAATACACTTTCCCTAGATTACAATCATTGAATTTAATTACCAAAGGAGGAATAGATAACGTACCTTATGAATCACTTCCTGATGTCTTTGTTGATCCTACTTTGCTCCAATGCTCCTGTTATCACTGAAATTTCGTCTGCAAATGGTTACAGGAATCCAGCATCTTCAAACAGCTATGAGTTCACCCATGGACAAAAATTACCAAAAAATCATTTCCAAAAAGTATAATACAACCAATTATAAAATTAGGATGCGCTATGACTATATAGGGTGCGCGCGCACATGCGCCATCAAGAAATGCAGGAAAAGTGCACATGCGTATGATGCACGATTATGGACGCTAAAAGCCACGCACACCTGAGAATGGTGCATTAATGTTTTTGGTCGACCTCCCACTCACTTCTGGTTCAACTTCAGAGTCGATTTGACATCCAAATCTTGGATGGATCCGGCTGGGTGGCTGGTCAAAGACCTAAAGGTGCCCTAAACAACCCCTTTTCACACTAACATATGGTTGCACAATACCTCAAAGTGGTGCTATAAAACAAGGCCTTGGGTGCACTACATTTTCAAGGAATTCATTTGCAAGGTTATGTTGTTGCTATTCTCTTGGGGAAACCTATTTTCTCATCAAGATCATACTAGCACCATTCCATTTGGGCAATCAACATCACCTTTTGAGTGGGTTAGCTTGGGATTCTTTCACCATTTCTTTCAGGTTTTCAAGTTGTAAGAAGAGCTCAATCTTGGGGGTCCAAGAGCCCTCTCTTGGAGGAAGAAGGAACCCAAAGTCCCCTTTCTCTTTGGTGTTTTCTTTTCACTAATACAATCCTTTCCATTGGTGACATGAGTCTTGTTTGTTTCTTGTTCTTATGTCCTAATGCACAATAGTTTAATTGTTTTTTTTCTTTCCTAGTTTAATTCTTAGCTTAGTCTTTTATGTTTATTCTTCTAACCCTTTCCTTTACTACTGTCTTTCTTAGCTAACCCAACTAGTCTTGTAAGCATATCTGTTTTTCTCATTTAGGTGACAAAAGAGGAGCAATAGATTGGCAACTCCACTAGGGA
This sequence comes from Picea sitchensis, assembly GCA_010110895.2. Lineage (NCBI taxonomy): Eukaryota > Viridiplantae > Streptophyta > Pinopsida > Pinales > Pinaceae > Picea > Picea sitchensis. The sequence goes on from SNQJ01S0025496.1 coordinate 175,280, forward strand.
AAGGTATCAATTTCCTACCCCACTTGGGTTATTTTAGCTCTTCCTTTTACTTATTTAACTTGTAGGTACCATAACCAGCCCAAGCCGACCTGCAAAACATCAGATTCAAAGCTGGATTGAAAGAATTCCATCCGAAATTTTCTTCACGACCGTGTGACAGTTGTGCGTGGGTTTAATGGCCCATAATCGTGCATCATGCACACATGTGCCAAAAACACTGCATTACCCAGCGCCTTCTGCGCACCTATGATCAAAAATCTTTTTCAGTTCGCGCATTGTCTCTCAGAGCGCCTCTATCCAGTCTGAAACTGGTGCACCTGTGCAAAAAGGCACACATTGTAATATTTTTTATGATATATTGAAGGCCCAAAGCCTTCTTAAATATGATTCCATGCATGTTGTAATCTGCACCACACTTACATTCCCTCTCATATAAAGGGATTAGTCAAAACACATAGGCACTTAGGGGTTAAAAATCATTATTTTTCCTCTTTTTTCTTTTTATTTCGCCACATGGACAACTTTCTTTGACTAAAAGTTAGAATCATTCTACATCACATATAAAACTTGCATTGGGACTAGAAATTGGATATCAAATGTTGAGTATTCTCTTCTCTCGCACTCCAAAGCAATCTTGAGAATCAGAAAGAGGTTGAAAGACAATTTCATCTCCCTTAAAAAGATAAAATCTTTAGGAGAGGACAATAGCCCCCTCAGGACTCCTCTTAGTTTATTTTTCAAAACACATCTCAAGATTGTAAGGGGCCCATACATGCCCACATGCTACAAAGGTAGGATAGTGTTGAAATTTACTTTCTTAGATTAAATCACTAGGGAATTTTAAAGGTTTTGTAACGGGCCCATACATGCCCACATGATCACAATCTAGGATAGTTTCAAATATTTCTTAGATTAAATCACATTAGGGAGTTAAAAGAATAGTAAAGGACCCACATGTCCACATGCTAGCTTCCTAGGTACTTTTTAATTCCACAAGTTTGTACCAATGACATTTAGTTAAATATGTAATCAAAGACTTGTAATGACCAAGCGAAGTCCACATCCAACAAGGTGACACCTAATTCATTAAAACATTGGCACACTTTCACTCATTCACACACAAAAGTCACTTCTCACTCACATAGTTTTCATCTCGAAACATGGAGATTGAAGTAAGTTTCCTCTAAAGGGATTCTGAAACACCCCACCATTTTCTTGATGAAACTATCCACTCCCACTTAATTTCAACGAGATTGGCTCACACCCCCAATCTCTCAAACAACCACATCTAAAAAATTTCTAAAAACTCACTAAGTTTTCCTCCATAGGAGGTGCCAAAAGAAATCTTTTAGCCTAGGTAGGATTTCAGGGATAGGCATCCAAGTAACTCCCTGTTATCTGGTTCTCACATTTTAAAAACAATAGAATTTGTCAAATAGGGAACTTTAAATCCTCCAAGTCAAGTGTTCTTAACAACATAAGGCAGGGAGATACCCATGAAGGGTTGAAGGCCGAGGTTTGATTTTTCTATGTGTCCCCCCTTGAGGCACCCACCTCTTGGACGGGATACAGCCTGTGACCCATTTCTTAGGCCGAAAATATAAATGTCACACTTTGATCGAGGTACCTAGTGACCAAATTTTAGGACATCTACCCAAGTGGCAATTGTGGGCTGCAATTTCACCTTGGTTGGATTTTGTGTGGCTATTGGGAAATATCACTAGTTCTTTTGCAATATGCCCCCTCTACCCCTCATTATAACTGATTGCTTCATCCTTCACTAGTTTCTCTTCCGGTGGCTTCAGACCCCACTGTCGAGTGTTATTGGAAGGTCCAGTGCTATTTTGAGATGAAGGACATTACATCTTTTAGGACAGGAGCATTTGTTTTCTTTGTTCCCCCATGTGGACAAAATCCACCTATCCACATATATGCTTCTTTATCAAAACACTTTATGTATGATTCCCTTCTGATTACATTTGATTTGGATATATATCGTGTAAAGTTGAAAAATTGCAGCAAAGGCTCTTGTTTATTTATTACTCTCACCACCATTCGCAAACATTCACTCAGCTAGTCAGACATGATAGGGGACCCACAGAACCCCCTTCATTCTAGATGCTTGCTAAATCTCCCTCCTATTCTAGGGGGAGTTCCTAGTCTTGCTAACTCATCGGCTCCACCTTCTCACACTCCTGTGAGTGCCACTATCTTGGGATTAGCTTTGCTTGGTTCCACCTTACTTGGGTCCAATTCCCAAGGTCCACCTTCCACTCACTCTCCTTTACACAGAAGTGGGGGTCGAACTTCCTCTCAAGGGGGAAGTACAAACCCACCTAGTTCCCTCCAAGGGTTAGGTACTCAGAACACTCACACTATGGCCAAAAATGATCCTACACCACCACCCCATATGCCATATTTAGATTCCCTCGACATACCGGATCTGGCTAAACTCACCAATGATCCCATATTGCAAAACCCCACATGGCCTGCAATTCCTACCAAACTCCCTTCAGACATCCCCAAGTTTGAAGGAAAAGCAGGAGATGATCCTGCCAACCATTTCATGACATTTCACCTATCATGTTCTTCAAACAACATCATGTATGATTCCATCCAACTTAGGTTATTTCAATGTACACTCACTGGCCCATCCACCAAATGGTATGTCGAAGAAAAATCTGGGTCCCACACAACTTTTGAATCCTTGGCCAAAACATTTTTGACCTTCTTTCAATTACCCATTCGTCATGACAATGGCCTTGAACTACTCTCAGATTTCAAACAAACCGCCTCTACACATATTTTCGACCACATCCATGAATGGTGGCAGCAACGTAGCTTATGGAAAGCTGACGCTACCCCCCAATAGTGTCTCAATTGGTTCCTCAAATCACTTGTTTCCCTCGCCAAAGATGTGGTCGCCACCTTCCCCCCAACTGAAGAAGAAGCCATTAGCAAGACCCAACAGTTTGAACTCATCTACGCCCAGTCCGGATACCTATACACGGTAATCCCAGATGCCCCAAGACCCATGCCATTTGGCCAAGACAAACTTGGGATGTCTCACTTAGAAGACGAATTGATTGGTAACACTACACACCACAACCCACCACCTCAACAACCACCGATGTATGACAGAACTCAATATATGCTGGCATATGGAGGAATCCCTTATTATCCTCCTCCCCCTTATCAACAACCATACTTTGTTGCCCTACATCCACCCATAAGTGGACCCCCGCTGGCACCTCTAAACCACCCACCTATCCAACCAAGTGTTAGTACTCCCTCTACCTCAGCCTATACCCTAAGCACTAGTGAAAGCGCTATGCCTTCCTATGTACCTTATGGAGCATTGCCTTGACATAATCCATACTTTCCATTTTCTGGCCCCCCACAGCCTATGGCTCCACCACAAGGACCACCACACGCTGGGGTTAATTTTTTTCAACCCTCTTCCATTCAACAATATCAAAATTTTGAACAGTTGAACATGGAAAATCCACCCCATCAATCGAACAATACTAGAAATAAAGGAAAAAATTGGAACAATAATAATCCGGGTTCAGGAGGAAACCAAAACCAACCCCAACAGAACTAGTCTGTCGGGGGAAACCAAAACCAGGGGAATCAAAACCCCCAAGGGGGAAACAACAACAAATGTCAAGGAAGGAACAAAAACAATGTTAGGACCACCTTCCCTTGTGCCCTTTGTGGTGATTTTGGTCATTATACTCACCATTGCCCCCCAAATCACTGACTTTAAGTGGATGAAAGATTATGTGAATGGACCACGTCCCTCAGCACCGCCTGCACCTCAACAAGCCTCACAACTATATATGCAACAACCCCCCCCAGCTATACTACAAAACCCCATCCCACACCAAGGGATCATAAATACCCAACCCGACATACAGCCTCCCCCACCATAGTTGGGACAGTATCCCAATACGGGAACCTCTGTCAATCGCACTATCCTCCTTACCAGTGAGGAAGAATTCCTTCTGCAAATGGGTAGTCGTCAGTATAGCACACCCCCCTAAATTTGCTCCCACCACCTCGAAATAAATTCTAGTCATAATCGGACCCCCTCTCATAATTCCTCGCTCTAATACTGAAACCCCCCTTTGTATTCCTCACATCCCATTGCGCAGGAATGTCCACAATTCTCAAGCTAGGGCAGCTCATAATTACAATTTGGTCGATGAATTGGCACAATATTCGGCTTCCATGTCAATCTTAGAAGTCCTTCAAACCTGTCCCACCCAGCAGAAGTCCTTACTTTCCTCCCTGGGAGCAGTCGACCTTGCTTATACCTGACTCATCACATTTGACCTTGACAATGGAGAACCTCACCTCCCCGCTCTTATTGCTTTTCAAATCCCTGTAAAAATTTGAAACATTACAATTCACCGATGCATCATTGATAAAGGCACATCCACCTGTATCATGTCCAAATCCGTATGGTAGAAACTTGGTTCCCCCGAACTCATACCATCTGCCATTACCTTAAGAGAATACGATGGCAGACCCTCATCCTCGAAAGGCCTCTTCCAAAATGTCCCCGTCGAGATCGAGGGTAAAACCGTTCTGATTGACATTAAGGTTATCGATGCCCCGCTCGACTACAATATCTTGTTTGGTCGTAGCTACATGTATGCTATGAAGGCCATCACCTCTTCTGTGTTCCAAACCATGATTTTTCCCCATAATGGAAAGTTCATTACCATCAATCAAGTGTCACATTACGAGCCTAACCCTTCATCCAACATCGATAACATCCTCCCTTTTATCCACACTAATCCCGATGCCTATCCACTCTTTGAGATGGGCCCTAGAATCTTCAAAGACCCATCCTTGCTAGGGACATACCACGGAGCACCACCACTCTTCCATCCCTAGGCACAAGTATGTGTCGTATCCTCCAACGGAACGACAGCTGAAACTAACCTCCCTCCCACTAAGGCCTCTTTCATCCCTGACGTCCCACTAGTCACAAAATTCTCCCTCAGGAATCCCCTGGAACTAATTCAGCTCGACTCGTTCCTGATCTTCCTTGGGGCCAGATCCCAGTTTGGGAAACAGTCCCCCAAGCCATTACCCAAATCCATTTATTTTACCCCCCACCAAGTGTACAAGCTTTTCAGGTCGCTGAAATGTTTACCCTTCCTAATATGGTGCTGGAAATCCCAGTTTGGTATTTACATCCACCTGGGATGGTTCCTCAACCATCCCTCCCTCCCCAAACATAAGGAATCCTAATGAAAATTCCCATACTCACTCCCACCATACCCCCTACACCCCCACTCACTAACCCCCCTGCTACAGATGGGGGCATGCGAAAGAAGGAGTCCACAACTCCACTTCCCCCACACGTCCAACCTCCTTGCGCAGTATGCGAGAAAGACAGACACCCCACCAACAAATGCCCATCTCTTCCCGAGTTATGTAGTCTCATCCAACTCCCTCGAGCACCACCACCACTCTTCTCTTACTCCAGTATTGTCGCTATCTCATAGAACGCAAGTAACAAAGGACTATGAACCAAATTCTCATGCGCCATCTGTTCAGAATATGGCCATTACACACACCATTGTCTAGCATTACCTCAATTCCGACAGACACTAACAGCTGTATTCCATAGATTTCAACAAACACCCACCCCAACTCATGTCACCGACATCCATTTTGTCACAACCTCAGTTAAAGAACACATGAGATGTCCTTTCTCTCTATGCAAATCACTTGATCATTTCACATATCAATGTTGTATGATCATTGAATACAAGCATCATCAACTGGCCCCTATTCAAAATCATACCCCCCTGACAGACCCGATAAATACCCTTACCCCATCAATTGATATGGTTCATATATTCCCACCATAACCTGAGGCACTCCCCTCTCCCCCATGGTTCTTAGATGATTTATATGAGGAGTTACCCCTAAATCCCCCCAATTCTCTAATTCATTTCCCCATGAACATTCTACGCCCGACTACCATTTTTAACCCACAATATCTAGATATTTGTTTTATGTCGAGCGAACCATCGCAATCCCCCTCCATCAATCCCCCTACATCTTTATCAGAAGGAGACAACACCACAGTGATAGTCACTGAGGTCACTCCTCTCGATCCCCTATATTCACGCCATTTTCATTTTGATGAAGATATCCTTGAGGAGTTAACGACCCCCGATTACCCATGGGATGCACTCCACCACAGAGCACTCTTTCCTTCACAAGAAGCCTTCACGCCTCCTAACCAACACCCCATATACGTAGTCGAAACCAAATATTTTCTCCCATCAAGGCATATAGACTGGTTCAATAACCCTATCCCTGCCCCCGATGCTTTCGAGGAAGGAAATATGGCCAATATATCCCCAACCATCAAAATAGATATTTCCATCAAATCTGGAATTATCAAGGAAATCACCATTGGCACTGCATGTTCTCCAAAAGAACTCACCGCCTACAAAGCCCTCTTCCAGGAATATCGGGACATTTTCCCCTGGTCATACACAGAGATGCCTGGCCTTGATCCCTCTATTGTCGAATATCACATAAACACCTAGTCTGATATCACACCCATCTGCCAAAAACAGTGAGTGCTAGACCCATCCAAAGTAGCAGCCATCAAAGCCGAGATTGAAAAACTACGCACTGCAGGGTTCATTTAACCCATAGCCTATACATCATGGGTCTCCAACCCTGTCCCTATTAACAAAAAACAAGGCACTATCCGTGTCTGTATGGACTTCCATGACCTCAATCACGCCTATCCCAAAGACAACTTTCCAACACCCTTCATCGACCAAATAATCGATGATTGCACATGTCACGAGGCTTTGTCCTTCATTGATGGTTTCTCTGGTTACAACCAAATCCAAATTCACCCCGCTGATCAGTACAAAACTACATTTATGACCCCTTGGGGAACCTTTTCATATTGTGTCATGCCATTCAGCCTCATGAATGTCGGTGCCACTTTCCAACGGGCTATGACATATGTTTTTCACAATCTGGCTCATATCATCCTTGCATACTTAGACAACCTCACTGCTCGTTCTAAGAAATTCACTCAGTATCTCGATGATCTACGGATCATCTTCCATAGGTGTCATTAGTACAATATCCACTTGAACCCCCTCAAGTGCGTATTTTGCGTCACTGTTGGGCGCCTTCTTGGGTTCATAGTTTCCCAATGTGGAATTACTGTGGACCCCCTCAAAGTCCAAGCCATCACAGAAATTCCACCCCCATGAAATTTACGCCAACTACATAGCCTTCAAGGAAAAGCAACTTTTTACAATGCTTTGTCCCAAATTACGCTACCCACACATATGGCTTCCTTCGCTTGCTTCATCACGACATCCCATTTCAATGGGATAAACATGCCCAAAGCTCTTTTGATGATCTCAAGGCATCTCTCCCCAATGCCCCGTTGATTAGTCCACCTGACTATAACCGTGATTATCTCCTCTACATATCAGCCTCAGTCATTTCAGTAGCAGGAGTGCTCATCCAAATAGGGGATGATTCCCATGAGCATGTGATTTACTACATTAGTAAAAACCTTTCAGGAACACCCTTGAAGTACAATCACGAATAAAATCTATCCCTCGTAGTTGTCCTCGCAGTCCAGAAATTATGCCATTAAATTCTTCTTCGAACTACCAAAGTCATTGCAGATTCCAACCCCATGCAATAATTGCTCAGCCGTCGACAAATTAATGGTAAATTCAATCGATGGATCATCATCCTTTAGGAATACGATCTCAAATTTTCAACACCAAAGAGAAAAAAATGTCTCATCCTCACTGAACTTATCACGACTTTTCCCTCTGACACTACCAGTCAATACCAACCTCCCTGATGAACATCTATTTTTTATCCCCTCAGATGACCCTTGGTATGGTGATCTTCTTGTCTATCTCTGAACACAAAAATTCGGAAACCTCCTCTCCAGAGATGACCATCATCGTATTCGCCACCAGGCACCTCACTATCTCCTCATCAGGGACATCTTATATCGGCGAGGACTCGACACCATACTCCGTTGATGCTTAACCATTGACGAGGCCAACAGAGTCTTGAACGACTGCCACAACGATGCTTGCGGAGGCCATCTCTTAGGACTGTCCACCACTCAGAAAATCATCCGCACAGGTTACTTTTGGCCTACATTATTTCACGAATGCATCCATGCCATGAAACGATGTGGTAAATGCTAGATTTACGCCAACAAAGCATGTGCACCACCTGCTCTTCTACACCCAGTCATCACCATTGGTCCCTTTTGTAAATGGGGCATCGACTTCATGACTTGCAACCCTACATCCAACAATGCACACAAAAACATAGTCATTGCAGTTGATTACTTTACCAAGTGGGTTGAAGCCATGCCTACCTTCAACAACACTGCTAACACAACAGTGCATTTTTTCTTTAACCATGCCATATCCTGCTTTAGAGTACCACTCCAACTAGTCTTTGATCACGGGAAACATTTTGAGAATGAGATTTTCATGGAACTCTCATCCCGGTTAGTCTTCTCCCATGAGTTTGACTCACCATACTACCCTCAGTCCAATGGACAGGTAGAAGTAGTTAACAAGGTCTTAAAAACCATGTTGCAATGCATGGTTAACAACCATAAAACCAATTGGCATCATATTTTATTTTCCGTGCTCTAGGCTTATCGCACAACAGTCAAAACAACCACTAGTTTCACACCTTTTCATCTAGTCCATGGGGTTGAGACCACTCTTCCCATCAAGTGCGAAATTCCCACCTTACGCACCACTATTGAGCTATTACCCGACACTGCCCTAATAGAGCAGTGTTTTATGAACTTAGAATCCCTGGATGAAGATCATCGATCTTCATTATAGAATAATGAAGCAACCAAAAAATGATCAAAGGCCACCTTTGATTGCCATGCCAACCTTTGCTCATTTAACGAAGGAGACCTTGTCCTTGCTTACGATATCACTCATGATACCCTTGGCCATGGAAAATTCGATTCCCTGTGGCATGGACCATACATCATCCAACATTGTTTCACTAAAGGTGCATACATTTTGGCCTCCCCCAAAGGCCATCTTCTCAAGGAACCCGTCAACGGGTTGTACTTAAAGAAATTTTACGCCTGAGCATAACTATACTACACTAGGCTTTTTCTTTTTTGTACGTATTTTGTATAGTTTTTAGTCTAATTTTATCCATACCTCTCGTCTAATCTATCACTCGTGTTATTGACAGATGCCACCTCCATAGGCCTACCACATCAGTTATGCTGACGAAGCTAGCTGTTGGACACAGAATCTCACTTCGACTGCTTGGGCCCTCTATTTTCCTTCACATGACCTGCTCCACACCAATGGCATGTGTTTAGGCTCGACCACCAACAATCAAGCAGAGTACATCATCATCATTGGTCTCCTCGTTGAGGCCAATCATCGTCATATTCATCACTTTAGTGTCTTATTATATTCCCAACTTGTCGTCCTCCAGCTCAACAATGTATAACATGTCTGCGATCCTTTCCTCTTTCGCAAATACCTGCAGGTTAGACTTTTATCTCGACATTTTGATTCCATTACATTTACATATATCCCAAGACAATTCAATCAAATAGTAGATATCATGGCTAACATTATACTAGATTGGCATATATCACATCAAGACATTTTCACATACACATAAACCATCAGAAGTCTTCCACAGCATATAGATTAGACATCATCCACTACATCAAAAAAAATCATCAACAACAAACACATCACACATGTACACAAAGATCCAAA
>SNQJ01S0025496.1:185183-199112 GCA_010110895.2 Picea sitchensis
GTCATAAAGTGTTTACAAAAATAGTCCATCACCCGTAGGTAGGTGAATCACCTCATCCCTACCAATATGCAATTGGATGTCACAACTATACAAAATGGGCTCACTAGCCTATATCAGATACACAAATACATATCTAGCAGCCCTCAAGGCACCTCTACTGCTTCAACACCAGGTCCTCCCTCTGGTGGAGGTACCCCACTAGCTCCAGGTCCCTCAGGTCTCGGAGGCAACTGTCTAGTCATCGTAGCTCTGACTATAGATGCTCTATGGATCAAGGTCTGTGACTCTGCCAGCAGCCCAATACACTACTCCAGGATCCCCTCATCCTGGATCCGCACCCACATCCTCTCGAGCACTCCCTGTAGAATCGCCTCTAGTCGGCGGAGAAAATCATCAAACTCTCTCCCGGCCTCGACCGGAGGAGCATGTGACGGCCCTGCCCCGGGGTCATCATAACGGCATCTCTGGGCCTCTCTATCATCGTCACCAGGCCTTGCCCCAACATCCTCTTGACGTCACCAATCCCCTACTCGCAACTCTCCCCGCGATGGTTTCATAGGCCCCTGGAGGGCTAGCGCTCTGATCAGCTCGACCTCTTGTCCATGCAGTCTGACATCTACAAAAACAAACACATGATAGAGTCAACATCCATACAAATATCAACCATATGCTATACTATCTGAATTACAAATCAACAAAACCAGCAACCAATACATCATACCTCGATGATCGAATACCTCTCTTGGAGGTAATATCATCTCAGGGTCATCATGGAAATCTATCCCACTGTATGAAAACTGCAATATGATCTGTGGAATCTGATGCCACACCTGTGCAGCCTCAGCCGTGAAGTAGTGGCCACCCTCCCCACCCCCATGACGAACCAAAATCGTCGACCACCGCCGCAGTCACGACTCTCGAGCTCCCGGCGGCTCTAAAAAAACTCTTAGGTGCAACATCAGCACCCTCTCTAAAGACCAAGCCACTGGGATAGATCCAAAGGAAAAATCCTCTGAGTTGGCTGCTCAACACCTGGTGAGTTGTCCCACCATATTGGCGTGCAACATCAAGACCCAGGAAAAATGCTCACCCCCTAGTGCCCGTTGCATGATCCTCAACTGGCCACCACTGATACGCTGAGTCACGAGCGACCCATACACTCTCACAACCATCACTTCCATGCAATGATGTAGTAGGGAATCCATCACCCCAATCCTCACCACTGACCCAGACATAAAATCCTCTCCCGAACAATATTTCAGGGCAAGGGTAGCCAACTACCCCTCTCCAACTACCACCGGCTCAGTCGGCAGCAGGGTTCCCCGAAAAGGGAGCCCAGTCAGAAAATAGACATCCTCCTCAGCAGAGAATGCCAAGTTCTCCCCACACATAATGAAACACTGCAACTCCGGACTCCACATTGATATCAAGAATTTCACTAGATATTCCTGTGCCCTCAACAGTGGACACTCAAAAAACTTCAGCAACCCACAGGCCGCCAAAGCACCACGAACCGTCGGGTCCTCATCCCTCACAACCTCCCTTAGTCAGGCCTAGTCCCTCTCTCTCTAATGGATCATCATCGTCCCAAATGATCACCTGCATCCACATATACAATACTTGAACAACCNACCCTCAGCTTTTCCTCGAAGGCGCGATTGTTTTCCCCATAGGCACACACCCATGCGCACCTATTTACCCCACATGCACGCATGTATGTGCACCTGTTAAGCCCATAGGCATGCATTCGGTGCACGCCTGTTCAATACATAGTTGCGCACTCATGCGCAACTATTAGAAACACAATCGTGCACATATGCACGGTTGTGTTTCGGACAGGCGTGCACCCCATGCGTGCCTATTTTCCCAAATAGCGCACCTCCCCTATGTGGCTGTTCTAATTACATCCACACATTTTTTCATGGGTCGCCATCAATGGCCCACACACTTGGGGGGCCACAACCCTAAAAATACACCGTACAGTCCTACCCAAAAATTGACACCTAACTACTGTACAGGAGGATGAGACCACTAACCTGACTCTTGCACCTCTTGGATTGGCTTCCTCACACTCTTGGAATCTCTGAATTTGCTCTGCAATCTCCTCTCTAACCACTATAGCATCAAGTACAAATGAGGTGGCAATGTAGGCCCCACAACTATATATAGGCCCTTTTTTCCAAACTTCTAGACTCAATTCTGGAAGCTCCGAGCGTCCATTTTTCGATCCGTCTTCAGCCAAGGGATTAACACCCCATCATCTACATCAAGACAGTCTGCGGGCCATTTTTCATCCTTAACCCCCAGGGAGCCATTTTTCCATACGCCATTCAGGAATGCCTGCTCATGTTCAAAATTATCAAATAAACAATTATATGTTCAATTATCTTTAGATATTGTTCACGTCAGGTATTTGGTTGTCATGTGCGTAGGTACTTGGTCGTCACACACTAGTGCGACCCCTTCAGGTATATAATCAACACTGGCATGTAATCATTCCCTCTGAATCTCAATTTCATCTCCAGTCACACCCTCTGAAATTTTCCTTTAGGGTCCCTATATCCATCTCTGCATTACTTTCACCTCCACTGCATTTTGGGTATTGTCACCCAGTATCACTCTCCCCCACATGAGTTGTCCCATTCATAGCCCCCCTTTGCACTTTGACACTCATGTTGTTTCAACCTTTAGGGATGGGAGTCCCGATAGTCTTACATCATGTCATGAATTAGCCACGTACTCCTTCTCCTCATTTTGCTATCCTACCCAATGAACTCCCAGGGCACTTCCTCGTGGTTTTATTTTGACTGCACTCCCGCAACATCATTCACCATCCATTTCATCCACCGTCGGTTTTCCCATCTTCAGATTTCCCTCCATACATTTCCCTACTAAAGAAACCAGCCTATGGGGCCCCAACCCTCCACTTGTTTTTTAAACAACTTGTGCCATCCTCAAGCCAAGCCATCTTACACTAGGGAACCTATTTCTGTATCTGCATTATTATCCCCACTGATTTTTTAATTCTTTTTGTAACTAAGCCTTTGTTTCCAGCATCTTACATAGCTTTTTTTCGTCACCTTTGGAGACCTTCTTCCTTTTTGGAAAACGTAACCCATGTCGCCCTTGGTTGGGGAATTCCTTATTCCCTACTCTTGTTAACATCATCCATAAACTCTGAGTATCCCATAGGCTACCTGCCTCTGTTCTCTCAATTTGTTTACTTTGCCCCGCCTCTGGCACAACTTATCCCATGTCTCGTTGTCCCCCTAACACTCGACCTAGTTTAACAGTTGCGGCCACTTATGCTTCGAATATATTCCCAACCAAGGGTCTTCTTGAGTCTCCACGCATCTTGACTTCTTCCATGTACCTCCTCAGTTCCTGACCTCACCTACTGGATTTCACGAAGCCCTTTGCTTCTTGGAGTCGCGTCTCCTTTTTTGTTGACATCAACACAATTTCTAGAAGGGCGACAGTATCTTGACTCCCATTACCTTTACAATGAGGCGTCTCGGACGACACAGGGAGAACCATCATTGCTCTTTGTTGTCATTGACCCCCATAACATTCAACTTCAACACTTTTTCATGTTCTGGTGGGTCTTACTTTATGACTATTGCAGTTGTTTTTTATATTTTCTGAAGACCTCTGAACGTTGTTGGGCTATCAATGCCCACAAAATCCGTGATACTTCTTACAAGTGTCATTACCTACTGTTCATAGTATTGTTCCTCATCAGAATTGTCCTCTACCTTTATCAAAACCACCCCCGAGGGCACTGCAATTGTCTACATCAACACACATTTTCAGTTATTGTACAACACCCTTTTTTGAGTTACATGACACGAGCATGGGGCATGCCCGCCTCGATTGTACAAAATTTATTTTCCACACCTTGCGAAAGGTTGGGTCCTACAGGTTCCCTTCTCCCTCCAATGGGTCACTCTTGATACTCTCACTATCACTCTTTCTTACAACGGTAATCTAAGTAGAAGAAACATTGATGAATTTCGGTTATCCGTATTCTCCTAACCTCATACATCAGGGGCCATCTGTTATCACTGAAATTTTGTCCGCAAATGGTTACAGGAATCCAGCATCTTCAAACAGCTATGAGTTCACCCATGGACTAAAATTACCAAAAAATCATTTCCAAAAAGTCCAAAACTATACAACCAATTATAAAATCGGGATGCACTATGACTATACAAGGCACGTGCGCACATGCGCCATCAAGAAATGCAGGAAAAGCACACATGCACATGATGCACAATTGTGAATGCTAAAATATGTGCACACCTAAGAACAATGCATTTATGATGTTGTTCAACTTCCCACCCACTTATGGTTCAGCTTCCAAGTCGATTTGACATCCAAATCTCGGCTGGATCCGGTTGGGTGGTTGGTCAAAAACCTAAAGGTGCCCTAAACAACCCCTTTTCACAAGACTTTTCCAATAGGCTAATATTGTGTAGACCTTATGTACATATCAACTCATTAAACATCCAAGAATAAGACAAGGAATTCTTAAAATAGAAAGGATAAGGAAATACTACTGAGAATCATAATGAAGGGAGACAAAGGCAGGTCTCTAGAAAATAGGTTTTTTATTAGCATCATAATTTGTTCACAACATCAATACACTTGAAAATTTCAAGTCGACTCCCATAGATGTTTAATTTCACACTACAGATCGGATAAGAGTGTAATAACTTTTTAATCTTGCATCTCTGGAAATATGCAGAAGATGGGTTTTTAAAAAGTGTTGGAATAGAGGGTTCGCAGTGCTAGATTTGCAGCACAGAGTTCTAGGCGCCAAGAGGAAAGCCAGCCAAAACCCCTTTCTCAACCCTCAAACAGGATGAAAACTCTCATGGAGCACCTGGTGGAACTAGGATTGATGTTGATGTATTTGAATTTGCACAGGGATGTTTGCAAGTTGTCCAACCTCTAAACCTTCCTCTTCTTTAGCCAGTTCACAGCGCCAATTTGTAGTGCACTGCTATTTTAATTTTATCTTTCAGATGCCAAACTAGGTTGGGATGAATTTTTGTTAGCAGGTCAATGCCAATAGCATGCTCCTCCAAAAAATATTTCATAAAAACCCACATCTTCGTTCAAAAGTTATGATCAAATCTTTAGAAAACATGATCCCTGAAAATTTGTTGAAAGTAGGCTCTAAAAAAAATTAAATCCCTTAGCATGAAAAAAAGGTAACGATGGAAATGAATGAATGGAGCACTTGAGTACACTTCAAACTCTCCTAGTGAGTTGGAAACACATACAACTATCTTTAACTTGACATTTAAACATATGGATGATGACAAAGAGAACCTTTTATACAACTGAGAGTTGACATGTCACGGTAATGGTGTAAGGATCAAAGGTGTGACTCAAAAACAAAACCCAAAGTGGTTCTTTTTTACCCTTACAATTCTATGTGCTAATATCTAGCTCCATAGGGGATGGCATGCTCCCTGTGAGCTAGCAAGAACATGCAGTTCCAATGCCTTATGCATCCCATCTCTGCAATATGTACTTTGTTTATGCCTTGAGATAAACTTTGATCATTTATTGAAAATTGAAAAATAATCACTGCAAACCAAATGCTTGCATACCAATCTTATTTATATACATTCCTATACTAATCTATCCAGTTGAGGTTCTTTGCTTAATTGAAGGCATACTTCCAATGCAGCAAGGTGAGTATCTAATTGATGAAAATAAATCCTTCCATGCAATTGTTCAAGAGAATTTTCAAGTGATATGGAGCTTGCATCAAGAGGTTATTAATAAATGGATACTTACAACTATGATCTGAAATCATACCAACAACTAGATCATTAGAAACCTTTGAAAAATATAACTCTATNTCCACAGGATCATGAAACTTATGAAGAGACATTTCTAATGGGTTAAGAAAACCATCTTTCTCCTCTGTGAAGGTTGATTCATCAATAAAAGGATTGTCCTCATATACTTTAGAGATACTCATATGTTGTTTGAAGTTTGTTGCAAGTGCAGGTATAGAAATAATAGACATCTCCTCATTGATCCTTGGATTTTTCTGCTCATCAATAGGTGATAAAGGGAATTCCAACAATGGTTGCAATTCTTCCTTATCTCCTTCATTGTATTCCCATGTCTCAGATTCAAAACTATCACATGTTGATATATCGATCTGCTCATTATCATTCGAGTACTCAAAGGAAACAATTTGATTTTCATGACAACTTAAAACAGTATATACATTTGATACAATGTCAAAATTATCTACATTTTGGCTATCACTTTGAAGATCATCAACCTCTTGATCATAATGAAAAGTGTCTTCTACTGCAACATACTCTTTATGGCTATTTGATCCTTTACTCAGCAAATCGAATTCATAACAACATTCTTGATAAAGGAAATTAGTTGCAAGCTTCTCTTTTCAAAACAAACGAAATGCAGCGTGAAAATGTCTTAGTGAAGTAATACAAGCAACCGGAAGTGATCTACACCAATCACGAGTTGCTCCATCTAAAGAGTATGTAAACAATTTGATGAGGACATATTCATGTATAACTTTCATCTTAAGTATCCACTCATGAAAATCTAGTAAAAACTCAGCTGGAATTTCCCAATTTTCCCCTCTAAACCTAGGAAGGAAACCTTCCCATTCATCTCTACTAGGCATTGGATTTGGAAAATCAACTATCTTTGAAAAATCATAGAAAGCATACCTCTGAGCTAGGATCTTGTCCATTTTGAAACAATGGAGTCTCCAATAGATATATGAACAGTGGAGTCGCCATGGTGAAAGATAAGCAGTCTAAAAGTGTTTAGCTTCAGTTCACCATCCAAATCTTGATCTAATCATCATAGTTCGCCCAGGGAAGGCATCCTCATTGTTGTCCCTGATAGTGGCACCAAACATGTTAGCACTGAGAGTCACACTCAGACTTACATGAGTGCAAGCCCAATACCCATTAAAATATATAAATAATGTTTATATGAAGGTGACAAATGGATGAGGAAAACTGAGAAAATGTGTCAGTCACAGAAGGCAATCCCAAAGTATAGACCAACAAGTAAGGCTTTAGAAAACTTCAAATCGGGGTTTTAAATATTAAATGAGGGTGGAATATTACATAAGAAATGTTGAATATATCTATCATCTACATAAGGTAGCATGATAGCTATATGAAGAAGACTCTGTGAAATGAGAACCTCTCAAGACAAATAGCAAAGATCTGATATATCTGCAAGCATTATCACAATATAACATATACTAACATAAGGATGCAACCAACTAAACGAATCATTCACTTAGTTGAAACCAAAGTCATATAGCAATGAAGAGATAAGGAAAAATATTGATTTCCATTAACAAAGTGTCTTAAATATGGTTTACATAGTAGGAACAAAATTTTTGTTGTATGAAAATATCAAAACCAAAGGTCTCTCCCATACCATTCCAACCTAAAAAATTAAATCAATTTTAAAAGGGTGGATCAGCAAGGAAGATCAAGAAAGCGGGTAGCAAACAATCTGCAAAGTAATTCCATTGGGCATGGAGTCAACACATCCTACAGATAAGAGGCACTAAATCTCATACCAGACCAAAATGGATATAATTGATCGATGGGGGTATAATACAGATAAAAAAAAGAAGAATATCATCGAGCAAAGATCCTCTCTGCAAAAATGACTTAAAGGATAACCAGAACAGAGATTATGAAAGAAGGCAATTACTACAAATCATTTGCAGCTCATGAATCTCCTTCCTAATGAACAACCATTGATCTTCAATGCCTTCAATTCCATTCAAGCAAGATGACAAGGTAAAATGATAATAAATAACACAAAGTTTGATAAACAACTCTCATGAGTCTATAATGGCAGAAATGCTAATTACAGCATGCCCTCAGTCTTACAATTGAGCAACTAAATTGCTCCTCCAACTCTCTCCTCTCTTGGATCATGAATAAAACCCTTTCCTTCTCAAAATAACTTTCATTTATATTCAATGATATATATCTAACATAAGGAGGTTGAAACCAAGGTGATACATAGGATCATCCTTCATTTAGGAGTCTTGTTACAAAATATTCCAAGAAAAATTTAACAAAATCCTTTTTTCCAGGATCTTGCCTATTGTGATAAATGCCTCTTGAAACATGTCATCCTTATTTATTTGTAGATGGAACATATGTACCTCATACCAAAATAACTACTAGGATACCATTCGAACCTTCCTTCAGAGCTGAAATCCTTCCCATAGCTCTAATTTTTCAAACTGTTAGAGTTCGCAACGCCTCTGACAGCATGCACTGTGAACTTTCCTGTAGGTGATGTTTTAGCATTTCTCTGAAAATACGAACTGGGTCAGGCTGAATTTTTGTTATCAAGTCCAAAACACCATGTTTTACCTCCACACCATATTTCAAAGGAACCCATATTGGCAATCAAAAGTTGCAAGAAAAACATTCCTCTACTATGTGCTAATTGTTTACAAACTGTTAAAAATACCAGTTCACAGCGCCAACGTTGTGAACTCTTCTGTAGCAACCCGTTTCACTTGAAAATGCCTTAAAGTATTCCAAAAACCATCTACAATTCCACCATCTATTTTAAAAACTCATGGTATTGGTATATGACTAGAAGAGAACATCCCAAGAGCTAAATATGGTTTATAAGGATAACCATCCTCAAATCATCAAAAATGCATAAACATGAAACTTGTCAAAAATCAATATTCTTTAAGTAAGTTCAACTTATTCATTTTATAACTCTAAACCTCCTCCTTTATGAGTCTTCCTTTGTTGTTGATTGTCCATAAATACTGCATGGATAAAACCTTAGTGCAATATTAAATGATTGTTAGATGTGAAACAGGGGATACAAAGGATTAGGGTTTTGATGACAAGACTTTTCCAATAGGATAATCCTGTGTAGAAATTATGTACATATTAACTCATTACACATCCAGGAATAAGACAATGCATACTTAAAATAGAAAGGATAAGGAAATACTACTGATAATTATAATGAAGGGAGACAGAGGCGAGTCTCTGCAAAATAGGTTTTTTATCAGCATCATAATTTGTTCACAGCATCACTACGCTTGAAAATTTCAAGTCGACTCCCATAGATGATCAATTGCACACTACAAATTGGATAAGACTGTAATAACTTGTTAAGCTTGCAGATTTAGAAATATGCATCTTGTAATAACTCTTCAACTTGTTTATTCTGTCTCTCAAGTAGACTAACCCAATCATTCAACATGGTAAAAATTTTGTTGCACTCCCCAATCTTGGCATGGAGGGAATATTGAATGGCATCTCCTTCCAAAACCAATTGTGTAATATTATGTAGCATAGCCTTGGGTTGTTCCTTCTCTTTCATCCTAATGGTTTCCATTTTTTTTTATAGACTATCTGTCTTTTCTTCCAACTGGTACCAAAAACCTCCTAGAAGTTCAATATGTTGCATTGGCACAACAAGACAAACATCATTTGGTAGTTGAGGAGAATCCTGCCAAAATGTAGGCCAAAATTCTATTAATTTCCCAGACACATCCTCAAGTATTGATTTGGCCTTCACATAGAATTCATGTTGTTGATCCTGGTCATCTGATACTGTTGCTAAGTCCTAACACAATTGTTGGGTCTGATGTGTTAACTCCTCATTGGTTTTCTCAACAAATATGATGCGCTTCTCTATCTGGGCAGTAGAGGGACGCATGACATTTAGCATTTGTGGAGTGGACCAAGCTACAAATTCCTCACTAGTAATGGATTAATCTATACACATCCTCAAGGCAAGTGGTTGGCTACTTACAATTGATCATTCAAAATGGATAGTAGTATCAGTTCCATCAGGACTAGGTGAGGTAGCCTAGAAACTTCGAGCTATTCATTCCTAAATAGTTGGGGGTAGCAATGAAAAAACCTTTGTGCACTCTATAAAAATTTGTAGGATGGTGCAAAACTATTGAGGATATTGGATTAAGGGCCCAACCTTTTCCTAGATAGAATTTTTTCTCTGAGTAGATGTGGTTTCTTCAAGAATATCCATGAGAATGTATGGAGGATCAAGAAGTGAATGAGCTACCTCTTATGTAGATTTTTGTGTCTTGGGGTTGGGGACATTCACTTGTGGAACATGGGACAAGGGAAAGGGAAAATTAAAAGTACTTCCATCGTTTGAAGTTAATGGGTCAAAAGACTCATGCTTGGCCATTTTAGTATTAGTAAAAATAGGGGATGATGGAGGGATGGGCGGGGCATCCACAACAAAGGGTTTTTTGCTAAAGACTAGGTTCTTCCACAATTGGGATAGATTTTGTATCTTTCACAGTAACCATAGGGTTGGTGATAACATGAATAGTGGGCGTGGTAGGTTTTTTAACTTGTTATAAGTGAAGAAAGAGGGATGGCATTGGTGACAACAGGAAGACCAACATACAATGATGGTGAACTGGTGCAAAATTTCTTAGGAGGAATTAAAAAAAAATTCAAATTCTTTTTTAAAATGCCTACCAGTAAATATAGTAGTGTCGGGGATGGATAAAAATTGGGGAAACACTGGAATGGATTTGGGAAATATCTCTTCATCAATGTCTGAGGATGAATCAGGATATGTACAATGTCTCTTTGTTTCTCCACTAGAACTAGGAACATCTGTAGTAGTTAGAGCCTCCCTCTTTGAAATTGAGGGAAGTTGATAGGATACCCTTGAGGCCTTTTAAACCCTCTTGACCTCAGACCGGAACAAACTTATTTATCTAATGATTCTTCATCAAGATAGTAGGGTAGCGGGGGATTATGAAACGCTTTAGGATCGGAATCAAGTGGTTGAACAAAGGTGTGATCCTTGTTCATCCCGAACCAGATCTTGCCAGTGTGTCAATTGAGACCTTCTTACGAGATCCTCATGCATTGTGTAGAGTTGATAAGATCATTGTACCATTGTATGTAAGAAACATTGTTGAATGACATGTCTAGGGTGTCAGTTTGAACTTTCAAGGGTTCAAACTGCATGGTGATTCTACTATCTAGAGTCAAGGCTAGCTCCCTCCCTTGTGGAAGCCTCCACTTCAACATAGCGAATGCAATGAGAAGGTATCAAAAAATTAAAAATGCCCCCCCTTATCATGCATGTCATACATTCGTGCAACATCTCATTCATCAAGAATTCACACCAGTTGAGTTGTGCCCCGTATGCACATAAATCAGTAACTAACAGAGAATACAACATGCACTTTCCTTTGGAGAAATTATTAATAACCTTCCACGCAATCAAATACCATCAGTAATTGGCTCATTGAGATTTCCACGACCTCCATGTCTGGTACCAAATTTGCTGTATAAATTGAGCTTGCCATTTTTCTAGCCATGCTTCCTTGGTCCTTGGAATCCCTTCATGATGTCCTCTCCATCCATAGAAAGGCATGTCAACTAATGGATGTTATCGACATGAATTATATATTCTCAGTCCAACCATAAGAATCCATTGTGCACACAACTAATCATAAAATTCATGCAATGTGAAACTTTTCATGTGGTACCAAAGATGGGTAAATCCCTCAAACTCATAAAAGTTGACTCCTGAAGCAGTACATAGGAATTCTTCCTTTACAAATCTATCTCTTTGGACGATAGGGCCAAATAATCCATATATGCATTGACCCTCATTTGGGGAAATAAGTCCCCATTTGAAAAGTCTATGTATTTTTGGAGCACTTACGAATCTTACTCTTACTAGGTAGTAGTGGAAAAAAGTCCACTCATGGATCTTGAATGTTAGATGGAATTTCAAGCCTCGAAAGTGCACCCTGAGTAGTATTGGCATGACCCATGAATGTAGAGGATTGTCGGTATACAAAGATAACCAGAGGACAAATATGCGGATTCATACTCACAAAATCTGTAGTGGACTCGAGAACTAAGAATGCAACCAACTTCAGAAATAACACACAATGACTGAGACATGCATGACCATGAGTTTATAGACTAGAGTGGAGATGGGACATGTGACCAACACTTAAGACTGGTACTAATGGGTGACCGCGTAGCTAACCAACATTAAGATAAGACATGACCAATGTAAAAGGAAAAATCCAACTGGTGATTTGGACAATAAAAGGTACAAGTAACAACAAATATTCAACATGGGATTACACATGGGAAAATGACTAACATGTCGACAACTAATAGGAAACGTACCAGAAAAATTTATAACATAAATTACTCTCACTGACATGAACAAGATGATGATAGGAACGTACTAACTACATTTAACTCACAATGTGAAAGTGACACGACAGTGACTAAAACATTGGAAGTTACTAAAATCCAAAAAGATTTGACACTGACCTCCCCAACCATAATGATATGACCAAGACTTAAATAACTGATAAGGACAACTAGAATCTAGAACTAAGTGACAGATGGACATGTGACTTCTTTATTGGAAAAATAGAAATTAATAGAAACCGATTTAAAACCTACTTATTTTATTCACTACCTATGACCGAAGTGCAAAAACAATTAATTTAATGAGCAGAAATATAGGGATTCAGGTGTGCACCATTCACCCATCCTAGACAAAGAACACCATCAAGTTGTGCCAGTTGAATATCTCCTGACTCTTGAATTTTTGCAACTATAAAGGGTGCAAGCCAGTGCATATGAAAATTCCCTAGATGTTTTTGGTACTTACTATCATAGTAATATTTGGTCACCTTGAGAAAAAGTCTTGGTCCTGATGTGCTTGTCATTCCAATATTTTTTCCTAGCCTTTTCCATAGTCTGATGAAAATCTTCTAAAAACATGGCTTCTTCCACTTCCAGTAGTTCTGAAACCCATTCCGCAAAAAAATCATCATATGTCATATAAGTTACTTGCGTAATGTATAAGCTTGGTGTGATGAATTCAACCAGTACTACTACTTATCTTCCATACACCACCTCGAAAGGGGTGTGCTTGTGTAACATATTAGTAGTAGTTATATATACCCAAAGGATATCATAAACTTGTTCATCCCAATCATCTCAATTTGTGAAATAGAATTTAGTCAATCCCTTCTCCAAAATATTGTTAAAGTCCTCCATCGTGCCATTAGCTTGTGAATGATAAGGGATGATTTTATGATGTTGGATAAAAAATTATCGGGTAAGGGTGCCAATTGTCTCATTGATGAAATGGGAACCTTGGTCATTAGTTAATATTATACGACACCCAAATCGAGTAATAATTTTCTCGAATACAAGCCTTGTCGCCATATTTGTAGGGCAATATCTGACAGGTTCAACTTCAGCCTAGCCAGTTAGATATTTTTTTGCAGTAATGATATATATTTCCTTCGAATGTTTTTCTGGTGGATTGATAGGTCCTATGAATTCAACATCCCACTTCTCAAAATCCTATAGTTCCTGAACAAGATGTAATGGAAACTCATCCATGCGTGATGGATTACCAACCCTCTGATAAACATCACATGCTTAGGAATATTATTTATCACATTTAAAAATAGTGGGCCACCATAGCCTTGCCTAAATCACCTTCTATTCAGTAGCCTTCCTTCCTACATGACCTCTTGCAACTCCACTATGACACTCCCTGTTGTAGGAAAATCTCCCTGCGGACAGGTAGATTGCCTCAAAGAGATAGACCCTACTCTAAGACAGAAAGTGCTTAACGTGGACACTAACTTCCTTTCAAATCCATACAAACTAGCACATGAGAAGGAAGGATGATAGAGGTACCTTTTAATCGATGTTTGTCTCTGCACGCTCCAAATCGAACTCCAAACTCTCGCTCCTTGTTGAGTCCTGTAGAAAAACAAAGTACGACCACTTCCTACTCTATTGACATTAGCTTGAAAATGGATCTATCTATAAACGATAAGTTCATGTAAGATCAGGCACAAACTAG
>SNQJ01S0025496.1:223319-250163 GCA_010110895.2 Picea sitchensis
TTTGGAGTTCATCCATATTTACTTCTTATCAACCATGAAAAAATAATAATGAGTCATATTTACATCAAACACTATTGGGTCCATTACCCAAACCTTTGTGCTATGGGTCTTTATTCAAGGGTTGACATCAATGACAACCAACCTTAATCAACAATAACTTGGGTCCAAAATTCATATATTGGTTCGTTATATATTTGGATATACATTCTTTTCAAGGTAGGGTTTTTTACTAGTCCTGAAACTAGTCTGAAACATGTCTTCTTGGAATTTTCGCTCCAAATTGTTTTCAGATTAGTTTTAGGTTCTGAAATTTTTATAGTATGAAGGAGGAATAATGAAGTAGCATTTGTAAAAATTTCATCCCTTGATTCACTGTACCATGAAATTTATTCTCTAGGGAAGATAGGGTTTTTGGCTCGTCCAAACTTCAGTCTAAAACATGTGTTCTTGGGGAAAATGTTATATGTGAAGCTACATACCTCCAAATTGAGTGAGACTTGTTCCATTGGTTACAATACATGCTGAAGTTATACTTGTGAAAATTTAAAGTTGTTAAGTATGTACAATGACATGCGGAAGGTTGTACAAGTTCACTCTCCTGAAAGGAAAACAAATCAACGCATCTTGGGAAAGTTCTCATAAAATTCTCGTGGAGAATCCAATATTGGTCTAACCTGTGGGTTTGGAAAGAAGACACATCATGCCAACTCAGGCCAAAATGTTAGACTCATAAGGGACAAAATTTCAGAGCTACAACAGAAGAAATTTCAGCTAGCATAATAGTCTCCAAATCAGGGTTTTAAAAGGCGCATTTGTTTTGGGGAAATTTTCATATGTTTTGACTAGAAGATCCAATTGGGGTGATTCAAAAAATGGAATAAAGTTGTATAAAAGGAGTATCAGATAAATTTGGGAGAATCTTAGGGATTTTTAAGTACATACATGTTCTAGTGTCTCTAAATGTAGGAGTTTTTGTTACTTGTCAGTGCTACAAGCCAGGGACAGTGTGGTTCTTCCACATTCCTAGAGTATATCAGAAGGCCCATTTCAAATGGTTGTGCATTAGACAAAAACAATACAGATTTGATCTCCCACGTAACTAGCGTATATCAAGAGACCCCGTAGAATCCTGCGACCACCTGAGTAAACCATTTGGCTATATTTTTTATATAGTACATTGAGAACAACACTCGGGCAGATCACTCTCTAGTACCTGGGTAGTCGGATAGTACGACTAAGGGCATGGTCAAGCCTCCTTAGTTGGTGCCATGAGATATTGGGTTGAGTACTATTGTTGGACCTCACACGTATATCTAAGAGCTATAGAACCTGACATTCCCTTATCTGTGAGGACCTTTTCCTAAGCCAATTAGGAATTCCTACCTTGCAGTGATACTTGGCCAACATGCCACCAAATAAGCCCTCATATAGTCCTACTTGGACTCTTGATGAAGGTGAATAAATGTGCAAGGATGTAGATGATTTTAAAAAGAAGTCAATAAGAAAATATGAACTACAAAGGATGATGGATTCAACTGAAGCTAACCTGGAAGCGATGATGGATAATCAGATGGATGGCTTAAAAAGGGAGATCATGGAAGGGTTGAAAAAGTTTCTAATAGAGAGGCCACCTAAAAGTGACAATGTATCCCATGAAATTCATGATGAGGACACAAGGAAGCTGAATCAAGACTGGAGGAAATCTAGCTTTGGGTTGAATACCAACCACTTTCCTAAGATCGAGAGGAAGTTTGATGGCAAGGATCCAATTGCATGGATACTCTAGATGGAGCATTTATATGATCTACATGATGTGCCACACACAAAAGGTACAAATTGTGTCCTTATATTTAGAACCTAATCAGTTTGTGTGGTATCGATGGATTTT
The DNA here is from genome assembly GCA_010110895.2 of Picea sitchensis. NCBI lineage: Eukaryota > Viridiplantae > Streptophyta > Pinopsida > Pinales > Pinaceae > Picea > Picea sitchensis. The sequence continues at coordinate 225,208 of SNQJ01S0025496.1, forward strand.
TTCTCGCAAATCACTTGTCACTTCGACAATTTTCACAAAAACAATGATAGCACACTATGAGCATACAAGGATAAATACCTTCAACCAATTGATAAATATCAATCAAAAGGGTTCAATTGTAGAGCACATTGAGAACTTCCAAAGATTGAACATAAAGGTAAAAAATATTCCAGATGAGCACCTTATTGATGTCTTCATAGGAAATTTAAATGATAACATTCAACATGAGGTTCTTCTTTGGGAACCTAAATCATTGGATAATGCGTTCAGGGTGGCAAGAAATGTTGAAAGTAAAAATTTGGCTATGGCTACTAGAAGGACCACCCATAAGATTTATCGAGAGAATAATGTTCCTTATAATAAACCACCTCAACCTACAAGGTTGACACCTCAACAATTGGAGGAAACAAAACAAAATGGTTTATGCTTTAATTGTGACAGGAAGTACAATAAGGGACATAAGTGTGGTGAGAAGAAATTATTCTACATAGATTGTGAAGAGGAAGAAGAAAAAGAACAAGAACAATAACCATCTCAAGATGAAGATGTAGAAGAGATGATTCCCACCATATCATGTCATGCATTGGATGGAATTAACACTCCTCAAAAACTTAAGATCTAAGGATGTATCAAAAATAAAAATTTAATAGTGCTAATTTATTCTGGTAGTACTCATAATTTCATTCATTGTAAATTAGACAAATCTCTCAATTTCTTTATATATCTAGCGCCAGAGTTTCAAGTAATAATTGAAAAAGGAGGAACTATCAATTGTTGAAGAAAATGCCATAAGATCAATCTTACTATGGGGCAATATGTAATGAATAGTCCAATGATTTCTACACCCATGGGTGGTGTTGATGTCGTACTAGGGGTCCAATGGTTACAATCATTGGGAACAATGGCTTTTAATTTTCAAGAACTTTTCATGAAATTTTCATTGGAAGGAAAGGAATTTGAGTTAAGGGGTATCACAAGGAAACCCAGTAAGGTTGTAAGCTCTAATGGCATGAAAAAATTATTGAAAAAGGGGCATCAAGGTGTAATTGTAAAAATATGCTCACTATATGTTCAAACATGTAAGCCATTTATTCCCATAGATCTCCAAGGAATCATTGATAAGAATTCCAAAGTATTTGAAGATATTCCTATAGGTATTCCATGCACTCGTGATCATGATCATGTTATTCACTTAATTCCTAGGAGTGTTACTCCTAACATCAGGTCGTACAGATACCCTTATGCCCATAAGAGTGAAATTGAGCGTATGGTTGAAGAAATGTTAGAGGTTGGAATTATTGGACCTAGCCAAAGTTCTTACTCTGCACCGGTGGTAATGGTACTCAAGAAAGAGGGCTCATGGTGTATGTGTCCATATTATAGAGAGATCAACAAGATCACCATTAAATATAAGTTTCCTACTCATGTCATTAATTAATTGTTATATGAACTACATGGAGAAATATACTTCACAAAGTTGGATCTTCGTTCAGGGTATCATCAGATTAGAATGAAGGAAGAAGATATCCCAAAAACAACATTCAAAACTCATGAAGGCCATTATGAATTTTTGGTCATTCCTTTTGGCCTTACGAATTCACCTTCCACATTCCAAGGTTTGATTAATTCCATTTTCAATCCCTTCCTTCAAAAAAATTTGTTAGTATTTTTTGATGAAATACTAATCTATATAAAGTATTGGGAAGATATCATGTTCGACATGTTGACAGGGTGCTACAGATACTAAATGAGCAACATATATATGCCAATCTGTCAAAATGTTTCTTTGGGGTGAAGGAGGTAGAGTATTTGGGTCATATTGTATCTCATGAAGGTGTCAAGGAAGACTCTAACAAGATTAAAGCCATGATGGACTGGTCGATTCCCAAAACATTGAAGAATCTTAGAGTATTTTTGGGTTTGACAGGCTACTATTGCAAGTTTGTTCAAAACTATGAAAGAATAGTAGAACCTTTAACTGCATTAACTAATAAGGATGCATTTTCATGGACTTTAGAGGCAACTTAATCTTTTGAACAACTTAAAGACAAAATGAGCAAAGCTCTTGTCTTGACCACACCAGACCGCAAAAAATCCTTTATTGTGGAATTTTATGCCTCAGGAAATGGCATTGGTGTTGTTCTAATGCAAGAAGGAAGGCCCCTTTCTTTTGAAAGTCGGCCACTCAAGGGAAAGGACTTACACAAACCCATTTATGAGAAGGAAATGATGGAAATACTACATTTATTGAAGCAATGGTGCCCTTACCTAATAGGTAGGAACTTTGAGGTCAAAATAGATCATGATAGTCTTAAATACTTCTTGGAACAAAGACTATCTTTAGAAGAGAAACAAAAATGGGTGACCAAGATGTTGGGTGATGACTTTGAAATCATTTACGAAAAAGGGAAGAAAAATGTTGTGGCAGATGCACTCTCAAGAAAGGATGAAGATGTTGAGGAATTTCTCTATGACATCTCTATCATCCAACCTAATTGGATAACATAAGCAAGCGATGAATGGAAGAATGAGGAAGAAGTGTGAACTCTCACTCAAAGGTTGCAGTAGGATTCCAATGTATCCGATACATTTACATGGAAAAATGATTCACTATAATACAAATATCACTTATATTTATGTAAGAACTCCCAACTCAAACAAATGGTACCTTTGGAATTGCACACCTCTCTGGTAGGAGCACACTCAGGATTTTTTAAAACCTATCCTAGGGTCAAGAGGGAATTTATTTGGGATGGCCTTAAAAATGATGTTCAAAGGTTTGTGGCAGAATTTTTGGTTTTCCAACAAAATAAGGTGGAAACAATTAATACCCTGGGTATTTTAAAACCATTATCCATTACAAGTCAGTGTTGGGAAGATATTTCCATGGATTTCATTATAGGGTTACCGAAGTCTAAAGGAAAGAGTGTCATCATGGTGATTGTTGATAGACTTATCAAGTACACACACTTTTGTGCACTCTCTCATCCTTTCAAAGCCAGTACAATTTCTACCACATTCATGGAGACAGTTCAAAATCTACATGGAATCCAAAAGATTATTGTAAGTGACTAAGATCCCATATTCACTAGACATTTTTGGACATAATTGTTTTCTTGTTTGTGTACTCAATTAGATCATAGCTCATATTATCATCCTCAATCTGATGGAAAAACTGAGATAGTGAACAAATGTTTTGAAGGATACCTTTGTTGCTTTGTCTCTTATAAAAAGACATAATGGTTCAAGTGGTTACCCTTGGTAGAATGGTGGTATAACACATCCTTTCATACTGCAACAAAAATGACACCATTTATGGTGCTTTATGGATATCACTCATCGTCCATCACTTCTTCTCTAAGAGAAAAATATAAGGTTCAAGCAGTGGAAGATCACATCAAGCATCAACAACAAGTTCTCCAACTCTTAAAGGACAACTTGACGATGGAATATAATCGCGTGAAACAACAAACATATCAGCGTCATAGTGAAATAAGTTTTGAAGTAGGGGATTGGGTATTTTTAAGACTACAACCATACAAACAGATGTCCCTAAAGAAAGCTAAGGAGGATAATAAATTATCACCAAAGTACTATGGCCCTTATAAGGTGTTCCAAAATATTAGTACTATGGCATACAAATTGGAGTTTCTTGCATCTTTGTGAGTACACCAGTGTTCCATGTTTCATGCTTAAACAAGGTTATAAGTGACAAGATCCCAGTTCAAAATATATTCCTATAAATTGATGAGGAAAGAAAAATCATATTGGAGGTTGAAGCTACCACTGACAAAAGAATTCACCAGTTGAGGAATAGATCAATTTCAGAGTATCTCATTAAGTGGAAGAAACTACATGTTGAAGATTCCACGTGGGAATATGAGTCTTTTATATAGAAACATCCAGAACTAATCAAGCGTTGAGGACAACACTTGTCTAAAAGGGAGGGGAATGTTAAGCCCTAAATTGTGGAACATTACCCATTAATTAGGGAATATTACATTAGTATTGTTATTTTATTTATGTCAACTTGGGTCCATTAGTTGTAATTGTACCTCTTAGTCTCCTATATATACCAAGGAGACCACTTCATTTGGAATCATCTTGTATTTGTGAATTCATGTAATGCATAAGGAGGTTTTCTCCTCATAGAGGCTTATTATATAAAATTATCTCTTTATCAAGGTGTGGAGTACTTATTTCAATTTTTTAATGCTATTTTGATATTTGGTTCTTAACAGGATGGGTAAATCTCAACCCTTCATTGGGAAGGGCGTCATTGTCGAGATCAATTGAGGGTCAAGAATTAAGAGAGGTCCGATGATGACAATGATATTATATAGATGAGGTCTGGACCATCGATATTGATGTATCGTCGTCTAAGAATGGAAGGTTTTTAAAACTATGTGTTTTCCAAAGGTGTCAACAATGATAAAGGCTTGAGGAATGATGAGAGTCGTTGATCGACATAGGGGAAGAGAGAATATATCTATCGTAGATATGTGGTAGGTACCTATTGAGAAATGAAAGAGAATGATGATGTCATGATGGCATGTCTTTCGAACTTGGTAACCAGTGTGTCATAGTGGTGATATGTGCCATCAGGGCAGGAGTTGACAGACATGACTGGTCCCAGACTGGGTTCGAAGCCTGAAAGGTGTCAGCTGCAATCTAGACTCTTATATATAGATGTTCTCAAATCTCAATTTTTCGTCGGAAGATGACAGGTCTGAATTTTAAAGTGTGGATGGGAGAAAATGTGGACGATGACAAGGTAAGGAGGTTAAATGAAAGTCGTTGATCGATGGATGGGTGAGAAGAAATCCTAGCCATGGGTATTAGTGGGATATACTTGTATCGTGAAAGATAATTTAAAGTCATGGGATTTATCTACAATTAAAGTTGGAGGCCCTGATACAATCAGAGTCATTATAGTTTAAGTTCTAAGAACCATTAGATTAGGAGTATATTTGACAAGGGTGATGGTCATCGAAAAGGGGTAATTAGGTTAATTACATCTCATGGTAATAGACCCCAATTATGAATAATGGTTTCATGATTTTGGAACCTTTGATTAGAGAAAAATGGGCAAGCGCCATATCAATGCCATACCAATGCCACATCAAGTAAAATGAGTGGTAGGGAACCACGTGGATGCCATGTGGTTGTGAGGTGGATTTAGATAATAAGGGTTTGGATATTTCAGGAAGATGTAACTTGAGATACAAAGATCGTATCGAGGCATGGTCGCAGTCATTTGGAAACTCGAGGTGAGTAGAATCCATCTATAGCCCTCATAATTTGATAAGATGTGAGTTGAGAAGAGAAGAACATTAACATCCCACCAACCTAAGAGAAGGTTAGGGGGTCGAGTGTGTTACAGTGTGGCATCAGAGCTGATTTCAAACTCTAGGCTTGAATGGGTCCCCAAGGTTGTTTGAAACCATTGAAGAAATTTTTTACTGATTGTCTAACATTCATAAGTTCACCAGTAATGTAATTACTAAAGATAGTTTTTATTTCAGCACGTAGGACATACTGAAAACAAACAGAGATGAAAGGAGAAGTACAATATGGGTGAAACCTTTCACCTCAAAGATGAGGAATCCGATGGTTGGAGGGATAGAGAAACCCCTTCATATTTAATGGTAACTATTAGGAGTCTGAAGGTAGAAAATGAAAGGATTATGAGAGCCCAGGCTGAATAGGAATAATTGAATGCAGTGTTACTATAGATTCTATCTAAGAGCTAGGAACATTTGTAGAAAGTTACTAGCAACACATAGTTGCAAAAACTAGAGAGGTTGAAACCCCGTTTAGATGTTTAAAAGCATGGATTAGCTCATAGCGATGTGGGAAATATTTCTTCCAGAAAAAGGCATTGGGATACCAAGAAAGGAAGATCGGGTGGAAGTGTTTTCATGGAGTCACCTAGAAAGAATACTACTTCGATAGAACTTTCCAGTAGTTGCCCAGAGTCAGTGTCCCAGAGAATAAGAAGAGGAATAATTCATAGAGTTATTTAACTGAATAATTCAAGAAGGCTAAGTTGCCTACCTTCGATGGAGAGATAAATAAAGGGGAAGAAGTTGAAGCATGATTGTTTAGTTTGAAAAAGTACTTTCAGGTACACAATTACTCTGATAATACCAAGGAAAAGATTTCCATATTTAACATAAATGGAGGAGCTTCCATCTGGTGGGAAGACCTCAAGGAAATCAAACGGTTGAAGGAAATCAAAGTGACATGGAAATACTTTGAAAAATACTTTCAAAAGTCTTACCTATCAGAAAAGTATTACGATTAAAAAATCAAGGAATTCCATGAGCTTAAGTTGGGACAACTTACTATGGATGAATATGCTAAAATGTTTATGGAGTTGTTGAGGTATGTCCCTTACCTCAAGGATGAGAAGGCGAGAATAAAATGTTTTCTCTGTGGATTACCATAGTCCTACCAAGATTAAATTGAGTTTGATGAACCGAATATGTTGGAAGACACTATCCCAAAATACAAGTGTTGTTATGATCAATCTAAGAATAAGCAATAATCTCCAAAGGACTAGAAGAGGAAAGAAATAGTGCTTGGATTACAGAAGAAGGGAGTCAATTCATTTCCCCACAAGCATTCTAAGAAAGTTACATAGTTGGGTCAACCAAACAGAAGTGTACATCAACAAAATTTTTGATCTCAAAGTGGAAATAAACAAATAGATCAGGCAAGAGGAAGAGAAAAGGAGCCCAAAAAAGGACCTTTGCAATGTTGGCAATGTAGATAACCACACTTGTTGAGGGATTTCCCCCACAAGAATCATGATAAAAGAAGGGTGTATAATGTGAAAGAGGTAGCTCCAGTCAATGATGTAGTTGTTGGCAAAAGTTTAACAAGTAGCGTATGCTTGTCATTGATGGCAAGTACAACAGTGGAGATGGAAGGATAAGAAGGATAAAATCCCTTGGGGATTCGGACGTAAAAGATCAGGAGGAACAGCATTGAGGGAAACGCGCGCAGCAAAGCTCAAGATACAGGAGTTTGCATAGGAGAAGGAAGACAGAGATCCAGTGACCGTTGGATCCCATTCAAATTTCTCGAAAGGTCGACAGCCGTCAGATCTACAGAAACTGCAAGGGAGATAAGCCATAGGGAGATCAGAGTTCTCAAGATCGTGAGAACCGAGACATTGAAAGTCTCGATATCTCGACATAATCAGGACCGTCCATTTGGAAGGACGCGTGGTAGTGATCGGGCACCACCGGGAGAAGCTCAACAGGAGGCTTCATCGGAGAATCGGGAATCGAAGTTTCACGAGTTCCGTGAATAATTACAACAGAAACCCTGAAATCGCGATGAAATAAATCTCGACTGAACCTGAACCATCAGATAAACATGTGATCTAGACCGTTGATCCAACTCACAACAGCAAACCACGTTGGCTAGGGACACGTGGCACAACCAAGGAATGACAGGTGTCAGGAAGATTCAACACTACAGGCACATGTAAGTCACGAATCAGAGTGACACGTGGCAGTATTTAACACGTGTCAGACCACGTGTGACGTCAACAGAGTATCGGTGATCGGGACTTTGAAATGACAAAGTCACTTGACATCAGGAATGTCGATTTCATCATGAGCAATTTCGCGATTTAATCACAGCCACTGAATAAAGATCGCATCTGGACCGTTGATTAAAGTCTGTATCGGAGTTTCGTGGATCGCAAATTCGAGAGGCAAAGAAATCATTGCATCAAGAATTTCGATTTCGTGATATGCGAAATCGCGAAATGATCTGAGCCATAGGATCAAGTGTTGATCAGGACCGTTGATCACAACCCGTATCGGAGTTTCGGGGATCGCAAATTCATGAAGCAAAGAACTCAATGCAACGAGAATCCCGATTTCATGATATGCGAAATCGCGAGTGAATCTGGACCGTCAAATCTAGAAATGATCAGGACTGTAGATATAACTCCATATCGGAGTTTCGGGGATCGCGAATTCAAAATGGAAATAACTCAATACAACAAGAATCCTGATTTCTCGATGTGCGATATCACGATCCAATCGTGGCCATTGAAACAAGTTCATATCTGGACCGTTGGTTCAACTCCATGTCAGAGTTTCATGAATTGCAATATGGAGAGACATAAGGCTGTGGTCACAGCCCTTGGTCACGGAAAGAGAAGGAGTCAATCTGGATAAGCTCCACACCGGAGTTTCGGGGATCGGGATTTGTAAGTGACTAAAACTATGAACGCCAAGAGTGCCGAAATCGCGATATATGAAATCTTGATTGGATCTGAACCATTGGATCAAGTAGTGATCGCAGGGATATTGTTGCATGCAACAGTAAAACTACCAGAAACCACTGATGGTTTCAACGAGAGAACTAGAAGACACTTGGGAAAACGGCCAGAGAAGCTGAAGAGTTACGATGAAGATCACACAGAGCACTCAAGAGGTGGAGAAGATTGGCACAGTTGGAGCATGCAGAGGAATAGAGAACATTGCATGCACAAAGTGCACAGAAGATATAAATACAGAGTACAGAGAAGAGAAAGGGTTTTTGTTGTTGTTGCTGTTGGAGGTTGTTGTGATTGTTGCTTGTAAAGGTGATTCAGGTGTGAAGAAGGATCACAGTGCAGCAGCTGAATAGCACAGAAGAGGAATTGTGCAGAGAATGGAGATGGTGCACAAAGCATAAACAACAGAAGACCAGACAGCGCAAGTGATATGTGCAGAAAGGCAGTGTGGCAGAAAGAGCAACAAGATGCAGCAAAACAATGATAAGTCAGGTAAGCCACTATTGATCATTATATCACTGTAATAAGTTTCAAAAGCAAAGATTTATATTTCAGGGTGGTTGGGAGGTGCTAGGGAGGACTTTTTTCCTCAGAGGTTCAAGTGGGTGCTTGAACACAGGGAGTTGGTGCTTCCTTCTAGTTGGTGCTAGAGAAACTAGGGAGTCGGTGCTTCCTTCTAGTTGGTGCTAGAGAAAACAGAGAGTTGGTGCTCTCAGCAAGTTGCAACTTGCAAAGCTGAGGTTGAAGCCTCATTATGAGTTGGTGCTCATATGTATGATACTGTAAATACTGTAACCATTACTTATCATATAAAAGAAAAAGAGGTTTTTACCCTGCATGGGTTTCCTCGGAAATATCTGTCTCTGTGTTTCTCATATATGTGACTGATGCTGAATGTGCATGTGTTTATTTCTCTGCATTATTGTGATCATCATTCAGTGTTTCTGCAAAGAGTTTTAAAAAGAAGCATAATTTTTTAAGATCAGTAACAACTGATTCACCCCCCCCTCTCAGTTGTCCAACAGTAGCTCGAAATATGTTGATAATTTATGCAACTATAGAGAATCAACAAGCATACCACCAAGCCTCAATGGTAGAATTGGAAGGTATTATTGCCAATCAACTTGTCTCTATTTTAATTTACCCAGGTTCTAACTGTTCCATGCCAAATTTCCACACTACTAAGTGGTTCACTTATGTATCTCATTATACTAAGTGGCATATTTAAGTATCACTTATATAGGTGTTGATTTTCCATATTCCTAAGTGTCTCACTTATATTCTACTAACTGTTGTAATCGAATGTCACAACTCTAGCATCATGTGGAAGTTTTGGTCATGTTCGCTAGAAAAAATTTGGGGGGGAAACCCATCACATGGAGGCCTAAATAAATTGTTTCATCATGTGGAAGTTCCTATCATGTTCCCTAGAAAAATTGGTGAAGAAAACTCATCATTTGAAGGTCGAAAAACCACTTTTTACCTTGAGTTTTTGACCATTTTTTAGGACTGACGCCCCCTTGACCCTATATAGGGAGTGTCAATCCCTTGGTGACACTCCCTGCTCAATTGTAGTGGATATTCATTGATGCTCTATGCTAAGCCTTTGGGGAACGTCAGTTTGGTTACACCTAACCCACCTTTTGTTATGGGAAAATATCTAGATGCTCTTGAGTGTTTATGGTTGAGGAATGACTCATGAGTATGATTTATCCATATTCCTTCCATTTTGGGTAGTAAATCCTAACCTAAGGATTGAATATCTCAACCATTCCCTTTAATTCTTATGGTGTTTAAGCCTCTAAATTTCTATATAAACAAGGCCATTCATGGGTAAAAAGAGAGTTTTGAAGAGTAGAAAACCTTTGTTCTTATGACATTTAGAGATAGTTCAATAACATTTTGGAAATACACAAAGGGGGTTGGATAGGAAAATTGGAGAAATATTTCTCAACATCAAGTGATTGTAATTTTTTTCCTTTGTTTCTCACAAATATAAGTTTGGCCTATTCCCATACTTCTATCTCATTTAGTTTACATATGAATGTTTATGCTTATTTCATTTAGTTAGATTTTCTTTCATGTAACTATGTGCACGTATTAGAAGAGGAAGATCATTCTATCTAAGTGCGGGGAGATCATGTTCAATCTAGGAATGGATCCAACGTTGGGGAAACAATGAGCAGCGAGGAAAACCTTCAAAAAAAGTGCACTCTTATTTCATTTTCCCTATTCTCATTTTCATGTGTGAACAGACAGGAGAAATCGATGTTAGTGTCCACTTGCTCTATTTTGTCTTAGCCGAAGAAAACCTATATAAGGGGATATTAACACGTCCGTGGGGTAAGATTTCTCACAGCAATAACCTTAGTTATATTTCACCTCAGGTTGTTGAGGAATGTTCATTGGAGAGAAAGAAACATGCGAGAGCATGGTTAGTCTAGTTAGCCATTGGAACAAAGAGGAAAGTGGTTGAGTTGATTAAATCATGTCTGATTTAAGTGCATGAACTGCAAACTTAAGCAGCCTTGAACATCCTACCCCTAGGTTCCTATAGTGTGTTGTTTGGAATGGATTGGATAGCTTCCCATAAAGAAAAGTTAAATTGTTATGATAAGGTTTTGGAATGCAAAGACGAGGAGGGTAATGCAAGGATTTTTCAAGGCAATAGAAAGTCAATTTCAATAAGTAAAATATTAGTGTTACAACTCAAAAAGTTCAATATGAAAGGGTGTCCCTTGTACACTATACGAGTGTTTAACTAAACAGAGAGAAAATAGTTTAAGGTTGAAGATCACACAGTACCGTGGGAATTTAGAGATGTGTTTCCAAAGGAAGTTCTTGGACTACGTCTAAAAATAGATCTTGACTTCTAAATAGATCTTGTTCCTAGAGCAGTAACAATGTCAAAAATGCCTTACAGAATGATCACACCAGAGTTGGTGGAGATGAAGATGAAACTAAAGGAAATGTTGGATAACGGTTACATCATGTCGAGTGTGTCCCCATGGGGATCACTAGACCTGTTTGTAAAGAAGAAGGATGGAAAATTGATATTGTGTATTTACTATAGAAAGTTGAATAAGATAACCATAAAGAACAAGTATCCTTTTCCTAGGATAGATGATCTCTTTGATCAACTCAGAGGAGTTGAAATTTTCTCAAAGATTGATTTGAGGTCAGGATATCACCAAGTTAGAATCAAGGACGAGGAAATCCACAAGAAATCCTTTAGAACAATGTACAAGAATTATTATTTTCTTGCGGTACCATTCAGACTCATGAAAGCACCAACTACATTCATGTGTTTGATGAATAGTGTGCTCGACAGATATTTAGACAAGTTTGTCTTCGTATTTGTAGATGACATTTTAGTTTATTCCAAGCATAAAGAAGAACATGAAGAGAATCTCAGGATGGTGCTACAAGTGTTAATATAACACTAGTAGTATGTTAAGTTCAATAAATGTGATTTCTTTCAAAGGGAAATCTAGTATCTATGCCAGGTGATCTCAGCAGAAGGAGTGCCAGTGGATCCTGAAAAGATAAAGGTAATCATGAATTGGCCTGCCCCTAGAAATGTGACCAAATTAAGATCCTTCATGGGATTTACTGGATATTACAAAAGGTTCATAAATGGATTTTCCAAGATACGTCATCCTATTACTTCACTACAAAGGAAAGAGAAGAAGTTTATATGGTCACTAGAGGTTGAAGAAATATTATAGCAACTAAATCATCTTCTCACTAAAGCTCGTGTTTTGAAGATTGAAAACCTAGAAAAGGATTTATTGGTTTGTACTAATTCTTTCAAGGAAGGACTCAGAGGATTTCTCATGAAAGAAGGGAAATTTATTATGAATCGTCAAAGTTGAATGAACATGAGTAGAAGTATGTTACCCATGATCTAGAATTGGAATCTATTGTGCATGCATTGAATATGTGGAGACATTAATTTATCGGGAGACGATTTTTCCTAATGATTGACCACTGTGGTATAAAGTACATATTCAACCATCCAAGGTTGAATGCTCGATAGGCCAAGTGGATGGCGATGATTAGTGAATTTGATTTCGAAATCAAGCACATAAAAGGGAAGGAACGAAAAGTGGTGTATGCTCTTAGTCGAAGCATTCAAACTATACACTTAGGAGAAACAAGTGTGGGAGAGTCCGATATCAAGCATAGGATTGAAAACCTCTTGCAAAGAGATGACTTTTTCACTCAATTGAAATAAGGGTTACAGTGCAAACCCAGGGAAAATAATTATCAAGGATATTAGCTAGGAGCTGGTAATATGTTGTTATATAATGACATATTTTATGTACCTAATTCAACATATTTAAATAAAAGTGGTGTATGCTCTTATTTGAAGCATTCAAACTATACACTTAGGAGAAACAAGTGTGGGAGAGTCCGATATCAAGCATAGGATTGAAACCCTCTTGCAAAGAGATGAATTTTTCACTCAATTGAAATAAGGGTTACAGTGAAAACCCAGGGAAAATAATTATCAAGGATATTAGCTAGGAGCTGGTAATATGTTGTTATATAATGACATATTTTATGTACCTAATTCAACATATTTGAGGCGTCTAATTATGGATGAGTTCCATAAAACTCTATATGTAGGTCACCCTGTCTAACATAAAATGGTGACAATGATAATGCAATTGTATTATTGGCCCGAGATGAAGCAGGACATAGCTTAGTACATAGCCAAATGCCCAGAATGTCAATAGGTAAAAGTTGAGCACAGACATCCTACATGTCTATTGCAACCTTTTCCTATTCTAGAGTGGAAATGGGAAATTATTTCCATGGATTTCATCATACGTTTTCCAAAGACAATCAGTTAAGTACCTAAATAGATCTGCAAATATAACTTCATAAATAACCCTTAATCTCAACAAGAACAAACCAAACCATTCACCAAAATATTGAACAAAAACAATAGTCAAAACCCTTGAGGTGGGGTAACACCATATATTAATCCTTAAGGAAGGATAAAACTCCCCAAGCAATCCTTGATTTTACAATAGCAATATTCTTCACTATGCTTCAATACATTACTTACACTTCTTTATATAGAACTCTCTATCTCCTAGGAACCTTCTAGAAAGTCCTCTTACATTTATTATATCTAACTACCATAGTGGAATTTATTTAATATAGTGGACCTATTCCACCTTACATTGAATTACTTCCACTAATAATAAATAACCACATTCCCATTGGGTGCCTCTCTAGGTACCTCGATATTACCTCCCTAGGTATCCTACATTCCATCCCCCTTCGCATGTTTCATCCTCAAAACAAAAGAAGAAACCATACAATATGACCGGCTAAGAAAAGTAGCCAACTAGTACCAAGTAGGACCATCCATCCATCCTAATGGAAGATGAACATGATGTCCAATTGTTTCCATGCCACCACGATCTGGATCCGCAACGTGCCTATGTTTCCATGGGATTGTTTCACTATCCAGATGTCTTCCTGTAGTGTCGGTAGTCCTTCATGCACCTCTTGATTGATTTTGTTTTGGTTCCCTACTGGTGCATAAATGTGTTGATTCTCACAGCCTTTCCTAGATGAATGTTGTTTCTCTATATGATGTGGATGGAGGTATACAACAATTATAGGAATTTGTTCTTTTTTATTCAAATCTATAACACATTGTTCCTTTGAGTCAATGACCTCCTTGGCTTCATTATTGTGTCTTTCATGTGTCTTTTCTTCATCTCCTTTAGTAGACTCTACCTCTGATTCAACTTCAGACTCTACAATAACTTTTTTTCTTGCCACCGTGGGCCCTTCTATCTTACTAAGAGACACATCCTACAATGGGATTTTCTTTTTCTTGTACCATAACTTCGAAAACTTCTTTTTCACATTAATATTAACCATACCAACTGAGTTCATCCAAGGATATCCCAAAGAAATATCCACATAATCCATATCTATAGCATAAAAATATGAATGCAACACATATTTATCCATATTGAGATTTAAATATTTGAAAAATTGAAATTTTCCACCCGCAACCTATGTGCCTTGAACATTCTTTGAAAGAACTTGCAGGCTATTAACCAACCGAATATTGATAAAATTATGCATGCAAATAGGGTTAATAGAAACAATAGCCTTCTCCTTATGAATACAACCATGAACCTGTAATATAAAGTTTCCACATGAAAATAAACCCTTGGTTATCTCTGTATCCCTTTTTCCAACATGAGGCCACCTAAATAAAATTCAAATTCTTCATCTGAAAGTTCCATTATATGGGTATACTTAAGCGATTTCCACCAAATAAATGCATCACCTTCTAAAGATAAAGTTACCAAAGATTTCCAATGCTCTTTCCTTGATGACTTCATATATTTTATGAATTCTTCAATAATAGGACCATCATATTTTCCAGTAAAAACTATCATGCTTTCCATAACCTCAAAAGAAAATTAGGTCTTATAAAAAAAATAAGTTAGTTTGCAAAATCGCAGATTTTTTCGGAAAAACCATGAAAACTGTTGAATTTAAAATGTTGATAACTTCACTTCCTAGACTCCATTTCAGTCGATGTTTTTTTTCAAATTGGGTAATTTTCCCAGAGGAATTCAAATATTCATTTTTTTCCAAATTATTCTTAAAAAGTTTCAGATATGAACTTGAAGTGTGTCGCCCTCTTTTTTCCCTAAAAATATATGCAAAAATAGCCAAAACTTTATCCCCCTCAAAAGTACCTGAATATATATGAAAATATAACTTCATAAATAACCCTTAATATCAACAAGAACAAACCAATCCATTCACCAAAATATTGAACACAAGAAATAGTCAAAACCCTTGAGATAGGGTAACACCATATATTAATCCTTAAGGAAGGATAAAAATACCCAAGGAATCCTTGCTTGCACAATAATAATATTCTTCACTATGCTTCAATGCATTGCTTACACTTCTTTATATAGAACTCTCTATCTCCTAGGAACCTTCTAGAAATTCCTCTTATATTTATTATATCTAACTATCATAGTGGACATTATTTAATATAGTGGACCTATTCCACTTTACATTGAATGACACCCACTAATAATACCTAACAAAATTCTCATTCGGTACCTCCCTGCGTACATGGGGGAGGGGGGGAAGCACTGATAGGAGGTTGAGATATGGAAAAGGAGATGGATAAAGGAAATAATAAGGAGTCCATGCACCCAATCATGATGGAAGAAGACCAGATAAAGAAGATAATGGCAAAAGTTGGAAAGAAGCGCAATGAAATACCCTACGAATATAAAATGAATAAAAAGAAGAGAACCATAGTTGATAAAGAGGGCTTGGAAAGAGATGAAGAAGAGGTAGAGGATCTCCAGCCTATGGAGCAGATTGAGGAAATATTGCGCACAACATATGAAAGGAAAATAGGAGGTCCAAGGTCAGGAAATGAAGGTAGAACTCCAATCCATATCATCGTCGGTGTGGAACCTACAACCCCATGTCCAAATAATACACTAGAAAGAACACCAATGTTTATACAAATGAATTTTATTAGAATAAATAAAACAGGATGAACATCCAATCAAGGAGCATCAACTAGGGGAGCCAATTTAGGAAGTAACAGTCAATTATCTACACCGTTTGGAGGCAGTAGTTCAACATAGTTCAAAATGGCAGGACATGATCCCATGATCAAATTACTAGAATTTTTGGGAGAGGCATTAGAGGACCCTGAAAAGAACTTATTCATCTGTGAGAAAATATATGAAGCAAAGACAATCATAGATGAAGATACAAATCTCACGCAATTATATATCACACTAAAAGACTATGCACTGGACTGGTATACGAGCCTAGATGTAAACAGTCCACATGGAATACCAGAGACTATTGAAGACGTGAAAAAACTACTGGTAAACGAATTTCAGAAGTCCAACTCAGAAGGCCAATACATGAATGAAATGATTTAAATTAAGCATAAACCGGGTGAGTATGTTTAGAATATTGATCAGAGGTTCAAACGACTAAAAGGCAAGTTGAAATATGCAATTATTGACATGAAACATAAGCACTTATTTGTGAACTCACTATTACCACACTTGAAATACTCGTTAAGACAACATAAGTTCCAAACTCAGGCAGAGGCTCTGCAGGCAGCCTTACAACTGAAAGAGAACTAGTATTAGCAGACAAATCCAATAATAGAGGAGATGAAGGAGACTGATTTGAAGAATATAACATTTCAACTTAACCAGAATAAGGGAAAAGAGAAAAGATAAGATGTTTGGTGTACCCTATGCAGGACAGAAGGACACCATAAGAACGAATGTCCAAATTTTGTGTAGTATATGGTGACAGGGGTGCCAAACTCATTTCCAATAGGAGGACCATGGTGTGAGATTTGTAAAATGAATGGCCATGATCCATATCATTGTCCAATAATGTAGAAATATAAGATAGTACCCAAAAGTTCATATTGCAATTTTTTCAAGTCAGTGGGTCATTATGATAAGGATTGTAGAACGATGGAACTGATGAGAGAAATAACTTTAGATACTTATAGGGTGCAGGAAGAAATGATGAAAGGAAAATATGCACCTCATTTCAACCAGGTACCACCACCATACAACAATGTGCAACAATAATATAACAATGTGCAACCGAAGTATAATAATGTGCAACCACAGTATAACCCTGCGCAACTTAACTAGGTACCTCAGTACAATGCACCGCATGAAGATCGAGGTGGATATAGAGGTGGATGATGAGGCATAGAACCAATAGTGTGCCACAAATTCCAATAACCAGGACATTATGTGAGGGATTGTCCACTTCCACCAGCGACATGTATGTATTGTCACACAGCATACCATGACACAGAAGCCTTCCCAACACTCTTGGGAAAGATCGAGGAAAACCGGAACAAGAACAACCGGAATGTCCAATGGATATCTACAGAATCGATTGATGATGGGAGAAACATCAATGTAGTCACTCAAGGAGGATCCAAGATAGGAACTGATGCAAAAACACAAGATCCAGCTCAACACCAATGGGTTAATAAGAACATTGAGCCACATAAGCAGTTTAACGTGTGGAAAGAAAAGGAAACATTTAAGGAGGCTAGACATGAGTTTCTCAAGAAGAATGTTCAGTTTACATCAATTTCACAGCAAAATTAGAACCCACCAATATATGGGATGCCATTCTCAATGGACCATACCAATAAAGAACAACCTCTAGAGAAAGTAAGTACCATAAATACTTTTCTGCAATCCTGTGTTAAGTTATCAAATGATCCATCATATTTTAAAGTCTTACAAAATATGCTAGAAATATGTAACACAGAGGTAGAAGGGAAGTTAGAGAAGAAAACAATCAATCATCTCCATACAAGAAGAAGGACAAGCAGAGAAATCAAACTGAATGCCAACATTGGAGATTTCAACATGGGAGATGTTATACTGGATTTAGATTCTGAAGTAAATGTCTTACCTAAGAATATGTGGCAATGTATGGGGGAACCCACCCTAGGCTATTCACCATTCCAGTTGAAACTATAAAATCAACACATGGTGTTACCCATTGGAAGTCTTAAAGGTGTGACAGTAGATTTGGATGGAGGGCGCACTATGGCAGACTTTGAAGTGATAGAGATAGTGGATGGGACAACACCTTACCTAGAATTACTTGGATTAGATTGGGAATTTTATAACCAAGCTATAATCAACCTAGAGACAAGAAAAATGACTTTTGAATCAGACGAATATAGAGTCATTGCACCATTGGATCCTTCAGAAGGAAAAAGGTTTGTAGAGGCCACTTGTTTAGATTTGGAAGAAATAAAACAGTTATATATAACCATTGCACGACAAGAGGATTGTGTTAAACCAACTGAAAATGGGGTACTCAGCTAGAGAAGCATTACATCATGTGCTTTTGTTACACATTATTTTAGTCACCCTGGTGATGTTTCTATAGCATGTGTTCAGGCTTCCAAAAGAACCTTTCTTCATGAGAAAAGTGACTAGCTCCCTCTTCTACAAAACTTGTTTTTAGAAGGACGTCGCATGCCAACCATAAGGTATAGTGCGGAAATTCATGATTTACATAGGCTGTCATGAAATTGATTGCGGTGTTTTCATAGGCTGCACTATATCCAGGGTGTGGTAGCATTGGAAGACTGAGAAAAGGTCGAAGTTCACGAAAGTTCTAGAAGGGATCTTCTAGAATATGAGGTGGCATCTGTATGGTTGGGATCCTACTCACTTCTATGATTTGGTGGGATCATCCTAATGTCTTTAACCATCTCTCTTTCTCCTATATAATGATGGATTTCTCATGGAAAAGGTTAATCAAGATTAAGAAAGCAAGAGCAAGCAGCGAAATAATGAAGGAATAGGCTGAAAATTGTGCAAGGGATTCTATCTCAATTGATGCTTGAGGTCTTCATATGTCCATCAAGTTATTGTGGATCCTCTTCATGCAAGTTTGGAACAAGTGTGTGTGTTGGAGAAAAGGGCCACCGAAAGGGAACCTTGCAACATCAAGTTTGTTTGGTTGTATCTTCCACTTTTATTTAATATAATACAGTGGCATGTTTCTTTCCCATAAAATCATTCTCATTTTATTACATGACTCTGTGATCACATGTGTAAGTTTTCATTGAATATACTATTGTTGCTTTCACTTTGGTTGGTTTGTGTTTCATTGCAGATCCAATATCACAAGAGCACCAAAGCAGAGAAGGGACAACAAAGATATAACAAAGAGATATTCAAAGGTATGTCATTCATCTCTTGTTTGATAGTAAACTCAATGATTAAAGCTTAGGGAAAGCATCATGTCCTTTCTTTTTTTGTTCTAGATCCAGGTGGATCTAGGGAGATCAGTTTATGTCTACATTCACCGATTTATCCAATAAAACCTTCTGACTCAGACACATGTTTGGAGAATTGGAAACAATGCTTACATGAAGTTTTCACAAGAAGGTGCACAAGAATAGATCGTGCAGTAAGATGGGTTGGTACAGAGATAAGATAACCTCCCAGTTTTCATGGGATAAATGAATTAGAGGAATTTTTGACAAAATATGAGGAGGAAGTGTTAGAAAATCAGAGGCTCTTAGCCCTAGATATTGCACTCAAGGAAACACTTTCAATATGGTGGGGTGCACACAAAGAAACAATTCAGGATTGGTATCAATTTAAATGACTATTGTGCATTAGATTTGGTGCAGAATAAGGGAGAAATAAAATGAAAAGGTACGATGGGAAAGGAACACCAGTGGAACACTTGGAGAAGTGTAATACACAATGGAGGATGAAACCACTAGAGGAATGGCCTCATCACTTTATCCATACATTGGAAGGAATCCCAGGGAATTGGTATATATACTAGGAGATGCACAGAGGCACTACAGAATGGATAGGATTACAGCAGAATTTTGTAGTAACCTTCTCATTTAAACATGAGAACCCCAACATTGAATTGGTGAAAAACATGATATGACAAATGAAATTTGTTGATGAACCGAAAGTTGAAATCATGACAGAATATCAATATCAGAATAGAAATACAGTCAAAGCGTTACTCTCATGTTATCATTTTTAAGAGGAAGCGTTAGATGAATATGATTTGCACAACATTCAGATTATAGATATTGAGGGATAAAGAGAGGTGGAAGGTCCATATCTAGAGTCATATTTATTTTCTTCACCAATAAAAGTTAATAAATTTAACATTGGGACGAATGAAAATCCTAAAATAGCAAGTATTGCAGACTATTTGGATGAACAAACAATAGACAGAATAACAAAATTATTGCACAAATACATTGACCTATTCCCTACAACCTTTACAAATATGAAAGGCATAGTAGGGGAGCTAGGTGAGATCAACAAACCCCTCAAACCTGAGGCTAGACCTGTCAGGAAAATACCTTACAGACTGACTCCAGTGTATAAGCAGAAAGTGAAAGTAGAGATTGACCAAATTTTGGAAGTTGGCATTATAGAACTAGTAGAGGAATATGAATGGATCAATCCCATGGTATTCCAAGAAAAGAAGCAAGGCGGGATAAGTATTTGTGTATATCTGAGGAAACTTAATGATGCTTTCTTACATGATCCTTTCCCCGCCCCTTTTACAGATGAGGTCTTAGAGAATGTGGGAGGCTATGAAGCATATTCATTCACAGATGGATTCTTAGGATACCATCAAATCAAAACAGCTCAGAGGATAGGTATAAGGCTAATTTTTCTACAGAATGGGGAACCTACCAATATACAATCATGCCATTTGGACTGAAGAATGCACCAGCCATTTTTTCGAGGGTAGTCATAGTTTCTTTTAAGGAATTCATACATCATATTCTAGAAATATATCTGGATGACTGGAATATATATAGTATGTTAAAGGACCATGTAGAAGTGTTAATAATAACGTTGGAAAGATGCAGGCAATGTCAGATATCATTAAACATCAAGAAATATATTTTTGGTACACCTTTTGGGATATTGTTGGGACATATAGTGTGTAAACAAGGTTTACTGGTTGACCCTATTAAGATTTCATTCATTGTTAATTTACCACCACCAAAGTCAGTGCACTAGTTAAGAGCCACAATGGGACATACAAGCTATTACAGGAAATTTATAAAGGGGTATGCACAAATTACTACTCCAATGGAAAAATTGTTAAAGAATGACACCATATTTTAGTGGAATGAGGACTGTAATCAAGGATTGTACACTCTAAAGGAAAATATGGTAACAACACCTATATTAGTATTTCCAGATTGGGAAAAGACATTTCATGTGCATATAGATGCATCATCCATAACACTTGGAGCAATTATGGTGTAGCCAGGAGTAGGGAACTTAGACCATCCTATAGCCTTTACAAGCATAAAGTTGTCAGAATCTGAGCAAAATTAGAACACCATAGAAAGAGAAGGACTAGCTATGGTATATGCACTTCAGAAATTCAGGCACTATTTACTGGGTAAACACTTTAAAATGTTCACAGACCATTCTTCCCTCAAATATCTAGCCAACAAAACAGTGTTAGGGGGGAGGATCTGTAGATGGCTATTATTATTCCAATAATTTGACTTTGAAGTGATATTCAAACCAGAGAAGTTGAATGCGGGACCTAATCACATGTCAAGGGTAACCAGTGGAGAGGAACCTACTAACTTGGAAGACAACTTCCTCGATGCACATTTATTTTTAGTATAGGTAGATGATAAATACTTCATTGATATTATTGAATACTTAAGTACAGGGGTTGTGCCATGGGACTTCAGCATGACACAAAAGAAAAATATGTTATTCAAAGCTATAGACTATCAACTCATTGCAGGACATTTATACAATATGGGAACATATAGCATTTTGAGAAGGTGTGTATTGGAACATGAATGGCCCAAAATTTTAGTAGAATCTCATGAAAGTATAGTTGGAGGACACTATGAAATCAAAGATACCATGCAGAAGGGATTGCACATAGGATTATGGTGGCTAAAAGTCCATAAAGATGACAAGGATTATTTCCAGAACTGTGATTTATGTCAAAGGGTTGGAAAAACCAGCAATGACTCTGCAGGTATTTGAAAAATGGGAATTAGAATTTGTTGGACCTATTAATCCACTAGCAAAAAGGTTAGGATCTAGGTATATCATTATTGTGACTAAATAATTAAAGAGATTGGTAGAAGCAACACAAGTCAAATATTGTAGCGTAGAAACAACAACACACTTCTTATTTGAGCAAGTGATCGCTAGATTTGGATGTCCCGAGATTCTGATGAGTGATCAAGGTACTCATTTTATTAATAATACAATAGGGACTATGACTGAGGAGTTTGAAGTCTATCACTAGAAGAGTACACCATATCATCCTCAAGAAAATGGAAGAGTAGAAGCTTTCAATAATATTTTGGAAAATGTATTGACTAAGATTTGTAATGTTAACAGGGATGATTGGGACTTGAAAATACCAGTAGTATTGTGGGAATACAAGACCACATGCAAGAAGTTGAAAGTACATACACCATTTAGATTGGTGTATGGACAAGAAGCAGTGGTGCCATTAGAATTTCTGGTACCTAGTCTGCACATAGAATCAATTACCAACATGATAGAAAGAGGAACAGTACAGGAGAGGTTAAGTCAACTAATGGAAATGGAAGAGAACAGGATTCTGGTAAGACTCCACCAGGAAGTACAGAAAGCAAGGGAAAAAGCCTGACATGACATATATATTAAAAAGAAGATCTTTAAGGAGGGATACTTAGTTCTTCTCTATGATAGAAAATTTTTGCAACACCCTGGTAAGTTTAGAATGCATTGGCTAGGTCCATATGAAGTAATGATTGTCACAGATGGGGGATCTGTATAGCTAAAGAACTTGGGAGGAACTGAACTAAAAGGAATGATCAACGGTATTTGACTGAAACTATACAGGGATAGTCAACCTAATAACCCTTAAAATTTATAGCATAGTGAGAAAGTGTAGTGTCCCCAAGACCGAGCCCAGTTGTAAATCTGATGTATGAAATGAATTGTAAATATGTGTTATAGGTTGGTGAGCCAAGTTTGTATAAGCTTGTGGGCTTATGTGATTGTTAGGCCAGAGAGCCTAAGGGTTGGAGGCCAAGGGCCTGATTTTGTATCTGTATGTATGCAGCATATTGATAAAAATATAAACACCGTCGCATGTATACCGACCATAATGAATGAGAGATGGGGGACTGAGCTTCCACAGAGTGGGCAAGGAATTAGGGGCTGGAAAATGGGAAGAGGGGCTAAGTGTTGAGCCTAGGAGCTTAAGTCCTTGGGAATAATATTTTATTATTATTTTAAAAAACCATGTGAATTATGTTGAATGTGATGTTTTATCCTAAGTTCTTGGGGAAGGACGAGGGACTGCCAAATGGGAAGGAATGCATGCTGATGGAACACATGTAGTTCCGTGGGTGACAAGTGTCAACCCTGGTGCATATGAATAAAATGGCCAAGATGAGCCGTGAGAGGGGTTCCTCGCCCATTCTACCTGATTGCCTGAGCGTGTACGGATCTTTCAGCAATACGACCGACCCGAGCTCTGCAGAGAACCCTCGTGCTTCCCTGTGAGCTGAAAAGCCTATGTTTGGCTCTGAAAAACCGTGTATATCCTCTGTTATGAAAGTCGAGAAGCCTGTGTTCGTTTCTAAAAAGACCAGGTTCACCCTCTCCATTCTGAGCCATGGAACTTGTGTCATTCCCTACGTGGATTGTTTGTCACATATTTCTGAGAACCAACACTATGAGACCTTGTGCCATTGCTAGGCCTATTTGGGAAGAACATGTTTGTTTTTTCGGTTGGTTGTAGTGGCCACGTAGAGCTGGACTGTGTGTGGCTTACTAGCCAGTGCAAGTTGTGAATGAGCCTGTGTATGACCTCTCTCCAGGTGAGGGAGGTGACTGTTGTTGGAAGAGGCAGGTTGTCAGACCTGTGAGGAATTCTCTCCAGGTGAGAGAGTTTGCTGGGAAGTGGTTTCTTCCAAAGAGTGTCTAGCACCAGCTTCGAGCTCTGAGACTTCCTGATCTAGCCTATTGCTGAGACCCAAAGAGGGAGGTTAGCATCGATGGACTGTGCTTGTGAAGGTGTATACTCCTGGGCAGAACAGGCATGTGGGGAATGAGAGTCTAGTAGTAGTGGGCGTAAGATGTCATCTTGGGAAGAATCCTTCTAGTTTTTCTGTGTTGTTTTCACTGTAACCTCAGCCTAGCCTAGGATTCCTTGCCTTGGGGTGGAGCTTAGTCCCAGCTCAGGGGTGTCCCACTGCTAAGCTGATGAGCAGTGCGGTCTAAGGCTAGGATGTTCATGGAAGGCCTGCACGTGGTTGGTGGAATCTACCACTATTTCGAAGATAAGTATCAAATGATGTTTATTCATGTATTCCACTGTGTATATCAATTTAATGTTAATTCTATTGATTGTTGATTATAGAAGTAGATCTTATGTTTACTCTGAGTTTAACTATATTTCTTGATTAAATGCATGTTATTACTATAATGTCGGTATGAGCTATGTACAAAGTGGTGTTATAGTTTTGTTAAGAGCAATTAAGCCTTGGTAATAGAAAAAGTGTGTTACAAATTGGTATCATAGCCAAGGTTTCGACGCGGAGCCTAGATGGGCCAGTCAAGTGGTCTTTGGGCTGAGGGTGAGAGGAGAAATTGTGTCTGAAGGACCAATTCCGGACCCTAGAATGATCCGGAGTGTCAAGGAGTTACTTGACCATGCCTACAAGATCAGGAGGTATAGCAGTGTTGTGAAACTGTAGCCAGTGTGTTCTATGGCCATAGAGAGAAAGAACTCCACACCAGGAGTGTTGGAGCCTTAGGATCCGTTCAGGAGGGAAGGTGAACCCTCGTGATTGCCGGATTTGGAAAGTGTGCGAAGGATTTTAAAACCCTTTGGAGTTGCATGTTAAGCCCTAATATTGGCTCATTGCCCCTTACTTGGGGCATATCATATTAGTAATGTTATTTTATTTATGTCGGATTTAGGCCATTAGTTGTAATTATACCTCCTAGTCTCCTATATATACCAAGGAGACATTTTCATTTTGAATCATCTTGTACTGGAACATTTAAGTGGGGTA
>SNQJ01S0025497.1:0-10051 GCA_010110895.2 Picea sitchensis
GTTTACGATCCTACTCTAAACCGACGGTTCCTTAGAGTACATCTCTTAGAATGAAGCTTTGATTACATTACGTATATCCATGTTCCTAGGAGATTGAATCAAATCATAGATACTCTAGCTAATCATGTTTTAGATTGGCATATTGCACACATGTAAGAAAAATCACACACATGCACATGTAAATACATTTGTAAAATAGATGTAATCCATAAGACATAAAAAGATTTAAATATGCATATATATATCAAAAATATCAGAGTACATGGGTGCGCACAAGCGCCTCAAAAATATGTCCAATAAGAGTCACGGGGCTTATGCCCTCAAAAATATACAAAAAGTGCTCTCAACACATAAGTAGTCCAACCTAGCTAAGGTCAGGGCTTGTTGGCCCTGCCATAGTGAACAACGGCATTCACCAAACATCGGAAGAGTTGGACCCAGATCCGTGGCACCCCAATTACATGAGGTTGCATCGACGGTGGGAGATCCTCTATCTCCACCATAGGGATTGTATGAGTGAGCGTTGTGAAGTTTCGCTCCACCCGTCTCAATACTCTCTCAGCCTCTCTAGCTTGAGGCGCCCCTGTTGTTGTTGTTGGTCCAGTGGTTGCGGTTGGTCCTACCTCTGGTCGAGGACGTTGCCTAGTCCTCGAGAATTTTGTTGGATGAACTGGTCCCACATCTGTACATAACAGATACATAGTTGTCAGATATTCTGGTACACATGAAAATGATATATATATAAATAAATAAAAATTAAATAACTTTGAAAAACAAACATACCTAGCTCTCCTCACTCCACTTCGGGAGGTACAGGCATGTCAGGATCTCTAGAAAATTTGATCTCGACATAGGGGTAGTCTTCTATAGTCAGAATCTGTTAAGACCACTAGTCAAAAAACTTATCATCGAAGGCCTCAATGGTCCTCCCTCCCCCCTGTCATGGCAACAGCGTCGCCCATATGCATAGCACTGGGAGAGAGGCCTTGTGCCCTTGTATCATCTCTTGAGGACTGAGACTGGGTACCCTCTCAAAGAAAAAGGAACATAAAACAGTCCCAAACCCGAAGTTTCGGTGTTCCCTTATCCGACACTTTGTTAGTTCTCTCTTCATGCAATCTAGCATGGTTTTGCTCCAGTCAAAAATCCATGCATTTAAGCACTGTACGGCACAATTCATGTGTGCCCAGGAAGCCTGATGTAAAGGCGTGGATCCAATGATCCTCCCAATGAGAAGAACTATCACTTTCAGTGATAGGTTGTTGATCTTATGTATAGGACTCTGAGAACCTACTTTCTTAGTACCAGCCTCACAATGGAGTCCAATCAAATCCTCAATGTTGTGAGGCCTGGGGGGGAAAGTACGCAAGTTGAATGGATCCCCTCTCCTCGAGAGAACAATTAGGAAGTAAATTTCTTCAGTCGTTGGAGTCAACGACTGCCCCTCGAGCATAAATTCCTCTATGTCAGGATGTTAGTAATCTATCAAAGCATTCAGCAACCTGGGTTGAGCCCTCATAAAAGGACACTGAAAGAACTTTAACAACCCACATTGTGATAAAACAGCGATAGAAACAGGGTCTTTTGAGACCAAAATATCAATGTCCTCATGCTCCCTCTCTCTCCAATGAACGTACATCCTGCAAAATGACGAAGTCATGGGGAGTTAACTCTTGCCTTTTTATTTTTTCACTTGTTGGAGGGTGTACGCGGGCTGTCTTGGCGACAGTCGCATGTGCACGCAAGAAAATCATCTTCCACCCACGTGCACATGCAGGTTGTGCTTGGACAGCCCGCATAAACGCAGGGCCGACCTCTTTAAAGGTCGGCACCCCCCAAAAAAACAAAAATAAATGCAAAAAAGGAAGAATGAAAGGTAGAAGGGGCTAGTTTGTACTTACTTGGTTCAAGCAGAAGTTCGTTTCATCCACTGAAGCTCCTGGAATCAACTCTTTCGGCAAAGGGGTGTTTTTGGCTTTCTTGTCAATTCTCAAATTACAATGGTGATAATGAGCTGCCAGCTTCTATTTATAGACTTTTTGGTCCCTTTTTGTCATTTTTTCTAGTTTGAAAATCATTTAGTATGAATCTTGAGTTTCTTTGGGGATGTTACGATACATGTTACTTTGGGTATTTGGAAAAAAAATTAGAGTTGGGTCATTTTTAAAGGTCTTTTGGTAGAAATTCATTTTTCCAACTTTGTGCATGTAAGAGAGGATTCCACCTCCACTTGTTACACCTCGTTGTCTTTTTCTCTTTTCCATAGGATCGATCCCACTGAAATGTGACACGGAACCCTCACTCCTGCTCTATAAGTGTCATAATTTAGTGGTAGAGCCTACCTTCACATGGATGCCCTAGGTATATCCTTGTTGCATTTTTGGTGTCCATGTCGTCGCTAATGATTATAGGCTCCGGAGTCCTTTTTAGTCTTTCCTGATTACAATTTTGAACCTCACTTGCATGATTATTTATCACTTTTTACCTCACCCTCGGGACTCCCCAAGCAACAAGTCTTCTTTTAAGCCCTTTTCAGACCCTCTAAACATGAAAATATTGTCAAGCGATCTTGTTACCCTTCACACTCCCCAAACTAAAATTCGAAGGCACATATGTCTGGCGGTAGTTTACCCCTTTTTCAGTCTAGATGGTCATTTGTACGAGCAAAGGTATACTCTAGGAGCCTCGGTTCTATAGAAGAGTATTCTCAGGTATAATTTTAACCCTTTTTCAGGCCTGAGGGACTAAATTTACGAAAAAAAGGAACCCCCACGGAGTCCATAGTTAAGCTCTTTTCAGACTCCCTAAAATTGAAAAGATTGTCGAGTGACCTTGTTTCTTCACACTCGTTAAATTGGTCAAGAAGAACATCCCTGACGGAGTCTAGAGTTAACTTTTTTTCAGACTCCTTAAATATGAAAAAATTGTCGAGTGATCTTGTCTTTGTCACACTCATTAAAATGGTTTTGAATAGACGTCTGTTCGGTGTTATTTTACCCCTTTTTCGAGCCAACTAGACTACCTTTGAAAAAGGTACCCCAGTGGAGTCTCCTTTAATTCTTTTTCAGACTCTCTAAAAATGAAAAACAATCGAGATTACCTTCTTTGGGCTTGTTAAAATTACATCGAAGGACATTATCATTGTGTCTTATTAATTGCATTTGCATCCCTGCGTCTTTGGCCTAATGTCGGTTCCATGTTTCTCTCAACTGAACCATCTGAAGCATGCCTTATACACAAGCCTTGTAGCACTTTGCCTCTGTGTCTTGACACCTTGACCCATGGAGGATTTTTCCAGAGTGCCCTCTCCCTGCATATGTCCCCTTGCTCTGAGAATCAGTGTGTTCCTTACGCTTGGAACTAGTATGTCTGCGACACTCGTTACTCCTTTGTAACGTAGCATTCCTTTATTCTTTTTCAAGCTTTCCAAAATTATTGAAAAAGACAAAAAAAATCAAATATACCCCAAAAAGAGGAAGGGAAGAGTATTTTATTTTTGTTGACAGCACAATGAGTTGCCCTTGGACAAAGCACATCCTTTCGTTTGTTCGTCGAGATCTAGGATTCAATATGACCTTATGAAGGAGGATTTTTCCAGTTCCTCTCCCCGCATATGTCCCCTGTTCGAGAATTAGTGTGTTCCCACGCTTTGAACTAGTATTGTCTCACACACTCTACCTCTTTGTAACGTAGCATCTTTTTATTCTTTTTCAAGCTTTCCAAAATTATTGAAAGACAAAAAATCAAATATACCCAAAAAGAGGAAGGGAAGAGTATTTTATTTTTGTTGACAGACAATGAGTTGCCCTTGGACAAAGTACATCCTTTCGTTTGTTCACGAGATCTAGGATTCAATATGACCTAAGGAAGTTTTTCAGCCGTGATAGAGATGTAACCCTCTCCATTTGGTTACCCTTCCAAACATATGGAGAGTTCTCATTGCCTCCTCGCATTGTGAACTTATGTCAATGCCAATGTCCATGAGTCCCATCTTTTGTCATGCTTTTGTCCAAGGGAAGTTTTAATAAACTTGATTCAGCCCTTCTGAAGTTTGTCTCTTGTCCTCGTGTCTGCCACCCCAAAAAGTCCAACCAAGTCCTTGCTCAAAATCAATGAAGTTTTATGCATGATCACCGAGATCCTCTTTAGGCGTTCCCCACGAGCTGTCAAGACCCTTCCTGGTAGTGAAGTCGTATTCCATATTACACTCCTCACCCGAAGTTCTTTGAAGATTTTGAAGTTGTTTCTCGAGATCTAAAGACCTCATCTCTAGCCACTAAGCGTCATTGGCTTCTTGAAGATAGATAATATAAGGCTACGTATATATTTTGATTTTGAGATTTAGATCCGTTGTGTATTTCTTGAGCCTACACTTTATATAGTTATATGACATGGATCTCAGTGTATTTGATTGGCGCTCATGATTTTATTTCATCCCGAGAACGGGTATGCCCGCCTCGGTGAAAAAAATTGTTATTTTATGTAGATGGCACCTCCTGAACTATGGCCTCTAGGATCACTCTCTCCATACATTGGTGAATATTTTTAATGTATTTCGACCATAAGATGCTCTTTCTCCCTCAATTCCTAACACATTAGGGGCATTTGTTATAAACCCAAACAAATTACATGAAGACCTGGCATCGGTCCATCTTACTTGCTATCTTTGTGAAGCCATAATTGAACAAGATCTTCTAAAACCATTGTTTTGAAGGTGTATGCACCTCCTAGACCATTATTTCAAGGTATTGAATATAATACTTGATGTATCACTACAGCATTAATTCACAAAAATCGCAGAAAAAATGAAAAATTGAAAAAGGGATAATGGTTTCCTGACATTACTTTAATTAGTTGATCAGCCTATAGCCAACAATTCCAACCACATCGGCTCTTTTGCCTATAAAATAAGGTGTCTGGGCCCCATTCTAGTAATAAGCATGAGAGCATAGAAACTCGACCCATTTCAATATTCCCCTTTGCCCCAATATTTGGAAACCACATTATGAGTTTGAGCCAATTCTTCTTCCTCCTTTGCAAATCCTTTCCATTTCCATAGAGAGAACTGAAGAGGAGAAGAATACATGGAAGCAATTTGTGCATTGGTAAAGAAGATCCTGACCGAAGCCCGAGGAGCAGAATGGTCTCATATTGTAAGCTAATTTGTGAGATTAATATAAAGAAGTACTTTTTTTGTCCCGGGCCAAATGACGCTCTTAAATCTTTATGATTTTTTTACATGTCTTGGTTATGATGTCTAACGTGACTAATCCATATGTAGAATGCATGCTTGTAGCTTCTTGTTTTTATTTTGGGTGAATTCATGTCAGCTTTGGGAGGAGACTTGGCAATGAAACAACCAAGCACAAAGGGATCGACACCAAACGCAGAGTTTGCTGCAGTTCACCATATCACTCTACTTTGTCTTTTATGTATGATTATGGGGTAATGATGGGATAGTTGATAAAAAAATAGGAGACTTTAGACTAAGTATTCTCGCATGCACCCTTTAGAACCCTGGTGTAGTTCGAGAGGGGTTTTCCCACTATAGCAGCTTCACCATGGGAAATCAATTCAACATACAACGAGCATAAGGCTTGGATGAGTTTATGTTCTCTGACAATGAAACATTGGGCTCATCAAGAAAATTAGTTGAAAGATAAAATGAAATCTCTGGATAGTTTTACCTTGATTAAACATAAACTTTAACACGTTAAAAGTACATTGTTGAAGGCGCAGGAACAATATTTAAACTCTCATTCAATACAAATATACACATGCATACTGTAGACAAGCAAAATGTGAAAGCTCTGAAGTTGTTGTCCCATTCTCACTTCATCCAGCTCGGGACACGACATCGATGTGACTCTCACCTGTACCTCCTCCCAACAAATGCTATGGGTAATCTTCTTCCCCTTGAGCTCCCTCGAGCCGCAAAGGGGCCACACACATAATAAAAGAGAATGCTAGCATCCATCTCACCTCGCAAGGTCGACCTACCAATAATTGCTTGAGATGGGTATCCCAAATCCCAAAAGAAAAATCAGTAAGGTAAAATCTGGCAGCATAACCTTACAATAGCCAAAAAGTGATCCTTTCCTCATCTCTCCCATTACTTTTATAGAATTCTTCTTAGTAACACTTACCAATTGCACGTTAAATTTGTTTTATAAAAAACTAATTAGGAAATACTCTCCCCCATAAACTTGTCACCCAATCCCTTAGTTGCACCAGAAAATCAATTTTACTAATTAATAAAATACTCCTATTTCCCTCTCATCCACCTAGGAGCCCTAGAATAACTCCTAGGTGTCCCAAAATTCCCCTTACACTTCAAATGACTTCTATGTCTTACTTAATTCCCAGTTAAGTTCATAGTTAGAGTTCCAGCTAGCAAGCATTCCTTACTAAGTTAGACATCCATCTTTTCACGCTCTTTCTTTAAGTTTCCTTTCTTTAAGCTTCCTATTTCTTTAAGTTTTCCCCTTTTCCTTTTTAACTAAAAAATCATTTTAGTAAGTGTAGATAAAACAACCATTTACCCTTTTTCCTTTTAATTAAAAATTAATTTATACATGTAGATAAAACAATCATTTACCCTCTTTCTTTTAACTAAAAAATTAATTTACCAAATGTAGATAAAAACAACCATTACCCCTTCTTAAAAATTTAATCCTCCATTATAATTTTGACTTTAATAAATAAGTTTTAATTTCTTACCCACCCCCCTTCTTGTTACATGTTTATTTATTATTATTATTTTTTACCACAAGTTCTACTTAGACCTAGGTTTTAATTTCACTAGGTTGGGAGACATTTTTTTTATTAGGAAAATTTGTTTTCAAACCTTACTTATCACATCATTTATTTTAAGTCCGACTAGGTTTATTCACTTACCAGTTAAAATCGTGATGTGCCCTTTAGGACGCACTACGTGCTCCAAGGGTGCCACCACCTTTTTCCGTTTTCCTTGCACGACGTGCCCTTCAAGACGCACTATTTGCTCCAAGGGTGTCACTCGCCTCTTGACTGAATTTGGTAGACGTCAAACCCCTGGATTCAATACTCTGTCAGGTGATCATGTGGGATACTAAGGGACTCTAAGTAATAAGGCCCATGCCTTATTGCGCGCCCCTTAGAATCATCATGAGCGACTGTCACAGTCTTCCCTCACAGCATCATGGTTCTTATTGAACTAGGTAATCATTAACCTACAGTTCAAGCCATGGTGGGAGTGCTAGTAAGTTGTGGCAAGGCTGCTACCACACCTCTCCCTCAATGTCTCTGGTTGTCGTGCGTGACCCCTCTACTTCATATGTGAGTCTGGTCGGCAAGTTATCATCATCCTGCATCCATCAGCGAATCATGTCATAAATAATAATCAATCATCATATCATCTAATCATATGTACATTTGTCACATCAACAACACTCAAACCCAACTGTCCACTCCCTGACTCGATCCGGAGTCCAAGGGGTTTCATCGATGCCTCTGCATCCTCAAGGTCCAAATTTCTGCACACTCAGGAGAACCTAGTCAATAGCACCTATCGATGTAAATATAACAAAAATGACATAACATCAAATCCAATGTCTCATAATCATAATCAAAATAGCCAATATTACAATGACCCGGATCACTTACATGCAAGTGTCCACAAGGATAAATTCGCTCAATGCGTGTAAGAGTGGGATGTTACAATCATGAATTTTCCATGTAAGTATTCCATGGAATTGAAATTGTGTTTTCCCTATTGGTCTAGAGATGTTGTACATAGTGATGATAGACCATAAATTTAGTAGATCGTCGACAAGAGGCTCAATATATACATTCATATATTTCACTTGGTACTTACCTAATTGGGTGGAAGTGCACATAATTACTACTTTGTATATATATAAGTAATTATGTAATGAATAATACAAACGAAATGCAATGGTCATACCAATTTTGTAAACAAATACCTAAAACAATCATTGCCAACATTGTGTGCTCCATCTTTATTGACATCCAAGGAGAAAGGTTATTGTTTATAACAAAAATAGGCCAAACTGAGTAAATAGACCTCAACTCACCAAATGGATTGACACCATCAACTGCCAATGAAATCATAGCATTATGAGGTTCTTCTTTAAAAATCGACCATCTTTATTCGATGTTCCTAAATGCAAAACCATCTCCAGGAATTAGAAGAACACCATCTTCACTTTTGTGTCATGCATGGTAATCCATATAACTGTGCAATGCTTTGACACCTAAAAAATCAATGCAAACACATAATTATTGGAATATGACAAAGAACCTTGTGGGGTACCTTTTTTGTTACTTGATCAGTTCGATATCTATTGATTTGGCATTGCGGGAATTTCGTTTCCAATGCATATTGTCCATAATATATAATATGATCATTTGAACATGCATCAATAACATGATACTTCATTCCAATATCTTTCATAATGGCACAAAACTCTCAGTATGTGCGAGGTAAATTATTTGACGGTGGTAAGAAAAATTCACCTAACAATCTACAACATAAAAAATAACTAGTTAATATAAATAATGTTAGAGTTTAAAATATTATTAGGTTTCTTTTCAATTTACTAGATAACCATAGCATAGATAGGATCACTGAGAGAAACACAATCACAAGAGACACATGATTTATCCTGGGAAACCCTCATGGGGAAGAAAACCCAGCAAAAACTTCCTTAATATAGATAGACAATACAATTCCAAGAGAATAAACCAAACAATACAGAAAGTCCTCTCCCAAGTAATGCACCTCTCTCTCTCTCTTACTTCTTCTCCAACTGCAGCTCCAAACTTGTGCTCTGGATGATCAAGTGAGTGTGTGAACAAATGAGGCACCAGCCTCCTTTATTTATACAATCTAGCAGGTGCTGAAACAAAGAGTATTTTCACTAGCAGGGCTGACTTCTCTTTCTGGGTGGTTAGAACCACTTTAATTTATTTTGGGGGCCGGCTTCTCATTTTTCATATTACAATTAGGGTTTGACCAATCCGCAAAAGTGGATTTGGTCATTTACAATGCCCGACATGATCAATCCACAAAAGGGGATTGTTCTAATGAATAATACATCAATAATAAATAGAATACTCTTTGCAGTTACAATATTTCAACACTCCCCCTTAACAAGAAGGGTATTCTACAACAGCATCAGGAGAGAGAGAGAGGGAAACATCATCAACCACATCTTGGAACACTGACTGGTGTATCTATAAATCATCGAAAGTTTTTCTCATCATCAATAGCAGCAACAACACAGCACAAAAGTTGGAGCATCAGCACTAGGCTTAGAGTCTTCGGTATGAGGCTAGAATCACAGCATGAAGCTAGCTATACAATATCACCAGCATGAAGCTGGCATCATAGTACGATACTGGAAACACATCATCATCAGCATGAAGCTATCATTACAGCATGAGGCTGGAAACACATCATCATCATCACAAAGTTGGCATCACAGAACGAGGTTGGCAACACACCATCACAACACAAGGATGGAAACACATCATCACAGCATGAGGTCGACACATCATCATAGGAAAACTTTGGCACATCATCATAGCATGAGGTTGGCACATCATCACAACACAAGGCTGGCACATCATCACATCATGAGGCTGGCACATCATCACAGCACGAGGTTGGCACATCATCACAGCACAAGGTTGGCACATCATTAGCACGAGGTTGGAATCATAGCACTAGGCTGGCACATCATCATCATGGGGCTGGAATCACAACACTACTCACCCTTTCAAGGGAGGTCCTTACGGACTATACCAAGCTTATCTCGAAAGTGCTCAAACTTTACACAAGATAGAGGCTTGGTCAACACATCAGCAACATGTTCATCTGTGCTAACATACTGGAGCTTTATGGATCCTCTCTGCACCATATCGTGGATGTAATGTTATCACATCTCTATGTGTTTTGACTTTTCATGGAACATGGGGTTCTCTTTCATCTTTATGCAGCTCTGGTTATCACATAGGATCAGGGTTGCTTCCATCTCTAGATTGAATG
>SNQJ01S0025497.1:10061-46215 GCA_010110895.2 Picea sitchensis
TTTTGATTTTGAGATGTAGATCCGATGTGTACTACTCGCAGCTACACTTTATATAGTTATATGACATGGATCTGCAGTGTATTTGATTGGCAGCCATGATTTTATTTCATCCTGAGCATGGGTATGTCCGCCTCGGTGAGACAAATTGTTATTTTGCAGATGGCACCTCCTGAACTTTGGTCCCTGGGCTCACTCGCTTCATACATTGGTGAATATTTTTAATGTATTTCGGCCATCAGATGCTCTTCTGACCTAACACATTAGGGGGCATTTGTTATAAACCTAAATTGTACCAGACATGAATATCTGGCATCAGACCATCTTACTTGCTATCTTTGCCAAGCCATCACTGAATAGCTCTTCTAAAAACCATTGTTTTGAAGGTGTATGCACCCTAGACCATTATTTCCCGCGTACACATACTTGATGCATCACTACAGCTCGCGTACACTCACAAAAAATCGCAAAAAATGAAAATTGAAAAGGGATACGGGTTTCCGGGACATTACTTAATTAGTTGACTGCCCATAGCCAGTCACCCCAACCGTTACTGTCTCTTTTGGCCTATAAAATAAGGTGTCGGGGCCCCATTCTAGTAATAAGCATGAGAGCATAGAAACTCTGCCCATTTCAATATTCCCCCTTTGCCAATATTTGGCAACCACATTATGAGTTTGAGCCAGAATTCCTTCTTCCTCCTTTGCAAATCCTTTCCATTTCCCTAGAGAGAGATGACGAGAAGAAGAATACATGGAAGCAATTTGTGCATTGGTAAAGAAGATCCCAGGACCGAGTTCGAGGAGCAGTGTCGGTCTCATGTTGTAAACGAATTTTGTGAGATTAATATAAAGAAGTACTTTTTTTGTCCCGCCAAATGACGTCTTAAATCTTTATGATTTTTTTACATGTCTTGGTTATGATGTCTAACGCACTAATCCATATGTAGAATGCATGCTTGTAGTTTCTTGTTTATATTTTGGTGAATGCAGGTTAGCCTTGGGAGGAGACTTGCAGTCGAGAAACAACCAAGTACAAAGGGATCGACACCAGACGTGGATTTTAAGGTATGCCTACCATATTACTCTACTTTGTCTTTTATGTATGATTATGGGGTAATGATGGGATAGTTGATAAAAAATAGGATACTTTAGACGGTTATCTCTGCATGCACTTTAGAACCCTGGTGTAGTCCATAGAGGGGTTTTCCCACTATAGCAGTTCACCATGGGAAATCAATTCAACATACAACGAGCGTAAGGCTTGGATGAGTTTATGTTCTCTGACAATGAAACATTGGGCTCATCAAGAAAATTAGTTGAAAGATAAAATGAAATCTTTGGATAGTGTTACGTTGATTAAACATAAACTTTAACACAGTAAAAGTACATTGTTGAAGGCGCGGGAACAATATTTAAACTACCATTCAATACAAATATACACATGCATACCGTAGCCAAATGTGAAAGCTCTGAAGTTGTTGTCCCGTTCTCACTTCATCCAGCTCCCGATTGTCGATCGATGTGACCTCACCGGTACCTCCCAACCAACGCTAGGGGTACTCTTCTTTTCCCTGAGCCCCCCGAGCTGCAAAGGGGCCACACACATAATACCAGAGAATGCTAGCACCCATCTCACCTCGCAAGGTCGATCTATCACTCGTTACCCGAGCTGGGTATCCCAACTCCCACAGAGAAAGTTCAGTCAAGATAAAATTTCAGCAGCGTAACGTTACGCAAAAAGATGAGATCCATACTCCTCCTCCTCCATCCTTTTTATAGATTCTTCAAGTAATTAGTTTCCCAAATTTTCATTAAATTCCTTTTTCATTTAATTAATTTTGAAAAACCTCCCTCGTACACATGTCGCTCGATCCCCTAGTTGCACCAGCAAATCAATTTTATTAATTAATTAAATACTCTTATTTCCCTCATCCACCTAGGAGCATTCCTAAAAACTCTCCTAGGTGTCCCAAAATTCCCTTACACTTCTTAAATGACTTATGTCTTACTTAATTCCTAGTTAAGTTCATAGTTAGAAAGTTCCAAAGGCAAGATTCATTACTAAGTTAGACATTCATCTTTTTCTTTACGTTTCCCCTTTTCTTTAAGTTTCCCCCTTTTTCTTTAAGTTTCCTATTTCTTTTAAGTTTTCCCCTTTTTCCTTTTTAGCTAAAAAAATCAATTTAGCAAGTGTAGATAAAACAACCATTTACCCTTTTTCCTTTTTAATTAAAAATTAATTTAGCACATGTAGATAAAAACAATCATTTACCCTCTTTTCTTTTTAACTAAAAATTAATTTACCAAATGTAGATAAAAACAACCATTACCCCTTCTTAAAAATTTAATCCTCCATTATAATTTTGACTTTAATAAATAAGTTTTAATTTCTTACCCCCCTTCTTGTTACATGTTTATTTATTATTATTATTTTTTACCACAAGTTCTACTTAGACCTAGGTTTTAATTTCACTAGGTTGGGAGACATTTTTTTTATTAGGAAAATTTGTTTTCAAACCTTACTTATCACATCATTTTTTTATTAGGAAAATTTGTTTTCAAACCTTACTATCACATCATTTATTTTAAGTCCATCTAGGTTTACTCACTTACTGAAGCTAAAATCGATGTGCCTTTAGGACGACTCACGTGTCTCCAAGGGTGCTAACACCTTTTTCCTCTGCTTTTCCTCTTGCACGACGTGTCTCTTCATGACTTATCTATTTGGTTCCCAAGGGTGTCACTTTGACTGAATTTGTAGACGCCAAAACCTCTGGATTCAATATTACTCACAGTGATCATGTGGGATACTATGGGACTCTAAGTAATAAGGCTCCATGCCTTATTATGCTGCCTCTCTTTAGAATCATCATGAGCGAATCAAGCCACAGCCTTCCCTCAGACAAAGATCAAGGGTTCTTATTGAACTAGGTAATCATTAACTCATGCCTCAAGCCATGGTGGAGTGCTAGGTAAGTTGTGGGTAAGGTCGCTACCACACCTCTTCCTCAATGTCTTTGTTTTTCGTGTGTGACCCCTTTACTTCTATATGTGAGTCTGGTCAGTAAGTTATCATCAACCTACATCCATCATCAAATGGAATCATGTCATAATAATAACTAATCATCATGGATTATCTAATCATATTTGCATATGTCATATCAACAACACTCAAACTCTAACTGCCCAATCACTCTCGATCCGAGTCCAAGGGGTTTCTATCGATGCCTCTGCATCCACAATGTCCAAATTTCAGACACCTCGAGAACTCTAATAATAGCAACACAGGGATATAAATATAATAAAATGACATAACATCAAATCCAATGTCTCATAATCATAATCGAAACAATCAATAGTATCATAACCCGGATCACTCATACATGCAAGTGTCCATAAGGATAAATTACCAATCGCAAGAGTGGATACATAACCATGAATTTTCCATGTAAGTATTCCATGAATTGAAATTGTGTTTCCCCTATTGGTCTAGAGATGTTGTTGACAGTGATGATAGACCATAAATTTAGTAGATCGTCGACAAGAGGCTCAATATATTCATATATTTCACTTGGTACTTTACCTAATTGGGTGGAAGTGCACATAATTTCATTACTTTAGCATATAAGTAATTATGTAATGAATAATACAAACGAAATGCAATGGTCATACCAATTTTGTAAACAAATACCTAAAACCGCTAACATTGTGCTCCATCTTTGTTGACATCCAAGGAGAAAGGTTGGTTGTTTATAACAAAAAATAGGCCACAACCTGAAATAGGACTAACTCACCCAAATGATTGACACCATCAACTTAATGAAATCATAGCATTAAGGAGGTTCTTCTTAAAATTCCACCATCTTTATTCCATAGTTCCTAAATGCAAAACCATTCCAGACTAGAAAGTGAACACCATCCTCACTTTTGTGTCATGCATGGTAATCCATAATCTGTGTTATGTTGGATGAATTCTAAAAAATCAATGCAAACACATAATTATTGGAATATGACAAAGAACCTTATAGGGTACCTTATTTGTTACTTGATCTGGCCTTGAGATCTATTGATTTGGCATTATGGAATTCTTGTGTCTTTTCCAATGCATATTGTCCATAATATATAATATGATCATTTGAACATGCATCAATAACATGATACTCCATTCCAATATCTTTCATAATGGCATGCAAACCTCAAGATGTGCGAGGTAAATTATTTCCATGTAAGAAAAAAATTCACCCAACAATTCACAACATAAAAAAATAACTAGTTAATATAAATAATGTTAGAGTTTAAAATATTATTAGGTTTCTTTCAATTTACTAGATAACCATATATAGGATAGGACTTCACTGAGAGAAACACAATCACAAGAGACACATAGGATTTATCCTGGAAACCCTCATGGGGAAGAAAACCCAAAGAAACTTCCTTAATATAGATATTTACCACAATTCCAAGAGAATAACCAAACAATACAGAAAGTCCTCTTCCAAGTAATGCACCTCTCTCTCTCCTCTTACTTTTCTCCAACCTACCTCCAAACTTGTGCTTTGGATGATCAAGTGAGTGTGTGAACAAACGAGGCACCAAATTTTTATTTATACAATCTAGCAGGTGCTGAAACAAAGAGTATTTTCACTAGTTGTATCACTTCTTCTTCAAGTTGTTAAAACCACTTTAATTTATTTTGGGGCCGTCCATTTCATTTTTCATATTACAATTAGGTTTGACCAATCCAAGTGGATTTGGTCATTTTACAATGTTCGACATGATCAAATCCACAAAAGGGGATTGTTCTAATGAATACTACATCAATAATAAATAGAATACTTTTTGCGCTATATAATATTTCAACACTCACTCTTAACAAGAAGGGTATTCTACAACAAAGATCAGAGAGAGAGAGAGGGAAACATCATCAACCATTATCTTGGAACACTGACCGGTGTATCTTATAAATCATCGAAAGTTTTTCTCATCATCAATAGCAACAAAAAAAACAACAAAGACAAAAAGTTGAGCATCAAGACTAGGCTTAGAGTCTTCGTATGAGGTTAGAATCACAAAGATGAAGCTAGCTATGACAATATCACCAAAGATGAAGCTCGAACTATAGTACGAGCATCGGAAACACATCATCATCAGCATGAAGCTATCATTACAAAGATGATACTGAAACATCATCATCATCATCACAAAGTTGGCATCATGAGGTTAAGCAAATACACCATCACAACACAAGGATGGAAACAAAACATCATCAACACAAGGATGAGGTCGCATTAATATCATCATAGGAAAAATCCTCATAATATCACAACATGAGGTTGGCACATCATCACAACACAAGGCCGGCATATCATCAGCATGAAGGAGGTCAGTACATCATCACAAAGATTTAGGTTGGTACATCATGCACAAGAATCGGTATCATTAAGAATTTGTGGCTGGAATCATACCAATTAGCTAGTACATCATCATCATGGGGCTGGAATCACAACACTACTCCTTTTCATGAGGTCCCATGACTATACCAAGCTGCACTCTGAAAGTGCCTCAAACTTTACACACAAGATAGAGTCTTATCAACACATCAGCAACATGTTCATTCCAGTTAACATACTGGAGCTTTATGGCTCCTTCCTTCAGAATTCATAATGTGTGGATGTAATGTTATCACATCTCTATGTGTTTTGACTTTTCATGGAACATGGGGTTCTCTTTCATCTTTATGCAGCTCCGATTATCACATAGGACTGGCTGTTTCGCATCTCTAGGATTGGAATGGACCTTGTCAATTGAAATTTTGAAGCCATATAGTCTTCACAACTTCAAGTGAACATACAATGTATTCTGCTTTTCTCATGCTAAGAGAAATGCTTGATTGCTTCCTACTCTACCATTAGAGATCATGTATAACTCTGTGACTAAACACATCTTGAAGTGCTCTTCCTACTTCAGAGACACTTCCAGCTCCAATCTGAATCAGTATAACCACTAATCTGAATTCATGGTCTCCATCATAACTGAGACCACAATCTAATGTACCATAGAGATACGTAATCACATGTTTTGCAACAAAAAAGGTGAAAACGTCTGGGCTCTACCAAAAACTGACTAAAGGTGTTCATAGCAAAACATATATCTATCCTGGCGTTCATTAGATACATCAAATCTAGATCCAATGATCTATTTTTTACAGCGTAGCATCAATCAATTTGGACGAAGTATCAACCAAGAGCTTCAACTTTGTTCCATGGGTGTATTCCATGGATTTACATTCCAACATATAAAATCTCTTCAGAATTCCTCAACTGCATACTTCCCTTGGTTATGAAGATCCCTTGTCTCTACCAGACCTCGAGACCTAATAAATAGTGCAATAGGCCAAGGTATTTCATCTCAAATCTGCAGTGAGCTTCTTCTTCTGCTATCCAGTGAGAGATTTTCTTTCTCCAGTTAAGAATAAGTCATCCACATATAGCAGCAATATAACAGGCTCATCATTCATAAACTCAAGTTGTGCTAGAATCTTCTTTACTTTGGTAAAGCCCAAGCTCATCATAAACTACCAACTCTTCCATACCAAGCCCTAGGGATCTTGTTTCTTAACCCATACAGGCCTTTCTTCAACTTGCACACATGAGGCTCATGTATTCAACTCAAATCATTGAGGTTGTTCTATATACGCTTATTCTTTAATGACACCATTCAAAAAGGTTGTTTCAATGTCCATATGGTGTAACTTCAACTTCATCTTAGCTAAGCACATGATGGTTCAGATTGAAGTGTATCCACATTACAAGAGAAAATGTCTCTCATAGTCAATGCCCTCCTTATGAGAGAATCCCCGAGCAACAAATATGGCCTTATATTTCTCCACACTCCCATCAAAGAAAGATAAGTTTTATTTTGAAATCCATTTGAAGATAACACAC
Organism: Picea sitchensis; assembly: GCA_010110895.2. Classification (NCBI taxonomy): domain Eukaryota; kingdom Viridiplantae; phylum Streptophyta; class Pinopsida; order Pinales; family Pinaceae; genus Picea; species Picea sitchensis. The sequence continues at coordinate 17,005 of SNQJ01S0025497.1, forward strand.
TCTTGCTCTTCAAATTGGGAACTATTTCCCATACACTTCATTCTTTATGATGGATTGGTATGATTTTTTCATGGCATCCCATTCTTCTTCCTCAATGGGATTCTTCAAAGTAGGGGTGGTGGCTCCTTCTCTAAGAGATCACACATCAAGTACATATAACTAGAGGATGGCTTAGGCTTCTTCATAATTTTTGCTCCATGGTTCCTTTTGGAATACCATACTTCTCTCCATGTTGGAATAAGTTCCCTTACCCGGGCTGGCTTTATACTGTGGGAGACTGGCCATCTGGGGAGTTTCTTGAGATTCTACTATATCATGATCTTCTAGTATCTCCTCATCAAGGGAAGCTATGAACTCTTCACCTGTCTCCAAGAACCTTGAATCTAATGTGTTCCTCTCTCATATACTGCTCTGAATCTCTGACTTTGAGTGTTGTGCATCTTCATCAAAGGTTACATCCTTTTGTTTATCTCAATATGATGGTAACTTAGTATATAACTTCCATTACATTGGATACCTCATAGTATCCAAAAAAATATTCCCTTCACCAAGGGTCCAGCTTAGTTCACTTATCTTTTGGAATATGTACAACATTGTGGGAAGCCAAATATTTTGAGATGGTTTTACTTTTTACTTCTTTCTATAGAACATCTCTCTTCAGACTTAGAAACCAAGTACCATAAATCTCTTTTGTGTACATATCCTGTTGTTTTGTTGCTTCCTCCATAAACACATTGGAAAAGACTTTAATTTATCATGGTGAGACCTGCTTCCATTTAGTTCACCTTGGGTGATAGAGCACACCATTTGTTGAGAGGATTGTGGAGGGTGAGCTCCCTCCCTTTGATCCTAACATATTGCAAACACAAATTCTTTGAGGTGTATTATCCTCCATTATCTATCTTGAGTATCTCGATCTTTCTTTCAGAAAGGTTCTCTCTCATCACAAGCTTCTCAGAACTTTGAATTCATCAACACTTCATCTTTTGATTTCAAAAAGTAAACCTGTGTTTTATGGAGAATAGGTCATCAATAAAGATACATATCCACCATTTGAGGATGATGGGCATTGGTCCACACATCCCAGTGGACACTGTGGACCTAATTTGATTTTGTCTCTTTCTAGGGGTTCTTGATGTTCTTTCCTTTAGTACATCCATTACACACACCTTCATAGTCAACCTCGAGTTATGGTAGACCTATGACTACCTTTATTACATAAGGTAATGCCATGTAGTTGATGTGAGCTAACCTCTATGCCAAATCTTGTGGGAGGTCATAATGCTTCTCATGGACCCTTTATTTAGAGACAGTTTCACTTCTCTTTCCTCCACACAACGCATTGCTTCTTCCCATGTTTTTTCATTCATATATAAGAATCATCCATCCATAAAGGAAACTCACAAGCCTTTCTTTTCTAGAGTTGATATGGAGATTAAGTTCTTTGTCAAACCTCGTACATTTAGTAAATCCTTCATCTTCATTGGAGTTTCTAAATTAAGCTTGTAATTTGATCTCCTACTCCCTTAGGCATTGATAATCATGGGTCCCAAGGTCTCTATGAGAAAACTTGCTTTTGAGAGTGCAAGAGAGAATTGTCTCTTTGGACTCATGGTGTTTTAAAGCATTCCCCACTATCATTTGTCAAGTGTCCTAGCCCTAGGTGATACTGAACTGAGAAGTAGGATTAAGACATACCACCCATTATTTTTATCATCTCTTGTGGGTGGCCTTCATCTCCACTGCATACATGGTACTTTGTTTTTCTCTCAGGGCCTTTTCTGCCTAGTCGACAATGTTCTTGAATATATCCCATCTTGGTTTGGGGCTATAAATACTGGTAGAGAAATCTTTTCTCTTCTTGTCCTTTCTCGAACTTCCCGAATCTCCCTAATATATCTTTATGTATGGAACTCTGCTCTTTGGGGTGAGACTCTCATGTGTTTCTTTCCTCGAAGTAATACTTCTTTATTTATCCTTTAGTGTGGGTACCTAGGGATTGATCTTCATCTCTTGATAGCAAATCTTCTCAGTTAGCTACTCTTGATTCTTCTTGAATGCATTCTTTCCAAAGACTGTCAAATTGTAGTTTCTCCTTTCTGGCACAAATAGTTTGGATGAATGCATCCCAAGGTCTTGTGAGACCATTAAGTTCCATCATTATGAGTTTGTCTTCATCTATAGTATCTCCAATTGCTTCTAGTTGTTCTTTGAATTGTGATATTCTAGAGAAATATTCCTGGATCGTTTATCCTTTATGCATCCTTGTATTCTTGAGTTGAGTTCTTAGATTCATCTTCTGATTTATGTTCTTTCCTTCATATAATCTAGTTAGGGCATCAAACATTTTTTTTGGAGTCTAATTTGAAGACACTTGAGGAATCAAGTGATCTTTGATAGAATTTGCAATGATTCTTTTGGCCCTAATTGTGTATTTTTGGTGTTTTTCTTTATCTGCAGCATCAGCGGGTTCTAGTACATCTTCTTTAATGAATATTGTTAGGTCATTCTCTTCGAGAATGAGTCCAATCCTATACTTTAAGGCACAAAAATTTTCCACACCTTCTAGTTTGTCAACAAGCTTAGTGCTTGCAGACATCTTTTACCTAGGGCTGGGAAAATGACCAAAAAATGAAAATGCTCAAAATTGAATTTTGAACTTACCAGGAGGTGTGCTTGGCTGAGGCGAGTAGCCTGGTGTGATTAGATTTCATAAAATCCAACTTTTTCCCCTTCAAACTTGACCAACGGATTTCTGGACTGGTGCTTCTAGTTTTCTGGTACTTTTGGTATTGGTGAAAACTAGGGTTTCACTTTCTGGGAGATCTAACCATTGAAAAGGTGTGTTGAAGGTGCCAAATATTTCCTTGAGGTAGGGCTCACTTTTCTAGATGGATCTTGGGCTGAAATTCCTCTTCAATGAAATACCCTAATTTTCATGTATGGCAACAGTGACGTTTTTCTTATTCTTGTGAAAGATGCTCTCTTTAGCTTAGTTATGATACCATGTTAGAGTTTAAGCTATTATTATGTTTCTTTTCAATTTACTAGATAATCATACCATAGATAGGATCACTGAGAGAAACACAATCACAAGAGACACATCATTTATCCTGGAAAACCCTCATGGGGAAGAAAACCCAGCAAAAACTTCCTTAATGTATATAGCCAATACAATGCCAAGAGAATAAACCAAACAATACATAAATTCCTCTCCCAAGTAATGTGCCTCTCTCTCTCTCTTCCTTCTTCTCCAATTGCAGCTCCAAACTTGCGCTTTGGATGATCAAGTGAGTGTGTGAACAAATGAGGCATTGGCATCCTTTATTTATACAATCTGGCAGGTGTTGAAACAAAGTGTCTTTTCACTGGCAAGGCCAACTTCTCTTTCTGGGTGGTTAGAACCACTTTAATTTATTCTAGGGGCCAACTTCTCATTTTGCATAATTCAATTAGGGTTTGACCAATCCGCAAAAGGGGATTTGGTCATTTACAATGCCCGACATGATCAATCCACAAAAGGGGATTGTTCTAATGAATAATACATAAATAATAAATAGAATACTCTTTTCATTTACAATATTTCAACAAATAATAGTAATCATAAATATTGCATCATTAATTTACACATTAATTGACACTAAAAATAGAGAAAAATAAATTTGACCTTTATGTATAATATGTGACGAATTATATTACGTACCTTAGGATCTATGTGAGACAAGTGTTTGAAAAAACATTCAATACCTTCAATCTCACCAACAACATTATATCAAAGAGGATATTTGTTCTTGAGCCTTCATAAAGGGGTTGTTCTTCCTTCTCAAACAGAGGTACATCATGAATATCATCAAATTTTTCCTCATCAATAGGAGCAAAGATGTCTTGGATCAATCTATTTGTCTCATCATCCAACTCAACAATGTTATTTGTCTCATATTCTTCCATAGGATTGACTTGATCTTCAATATCCATACCATCTTCCACATATTGTACAATAGTATTTATACTACTACTATGAAGATATGTATCCGACAACAAACACCTAGGAGGATTTATCTTTATAATTACAAACAATAAATAACATTAGTGTATATAAAAAATCTTATATATATAATGACTAACTTTCCATGGGGAGATATGTATACCCCCCTTCACAATGCCCATACCTCCAACAATGTATTTCAATTATTTTTCTTACAAGTCTTCTTTCATTCAAGACCTTGCATTGATTGCAAGGGAAATAACATTTCCCATCACCATGTACCTCTAATGTCTCCCTTAACCTAGCAAGCATCCTTTCACTCTCTTCAGGTGTAATCCTTGGCATTAGGATTTCCTATATTTACAAAAAAATCCACTAAAGAAATATAAGTACAATATATGAATATATTCTTATGTACGATACAAATGTCATTGAATATTGACCCCATATGTACTAGATAATTAATCTTGTGATGCCATAGGTTTATTAAAGGTTTATAACAGTATTCAACGATTAATCAAGAAAACAAAACCATACATTTTTACCACATAAGTTCTAAAGCTTCACTATAAGCAAGTAATAAAATCAAATAATAAAAGAGAACTAGACCAAGACAAATTGTATAGTAATTAAATGGAACTGAGTAGACATGTTCATACCTATTTCCTAGGAAAAAATTTGTGTCCCCAAATAAAATAGGGTCTAAGGGTTAGGCATCCAAAGCAGGTATTTAAAAGGAGATAAAGAAATATTAAAAATGTGTAACCTTCAGAGTACAAAATCTGAGCTATGCAAATCAAGAATTGGATCTGAGGCAAGTAGCACATAGAAAAAATACTAATAATTCATGCAACAAACAATGAGCATAAAAACATTTTATAACCATCACACCTACAACAAAATAGTCGAAATCACTCATCACCATCGGTCTTCTGACAAATTTGACCAAGTCAGTGACCGTTAAACTATTTTCAAACGAGGAGTTGACATTATCTAGGTTCTTTGATAGATCGAAAAACCATCATCGCAATATGAATGGATGTATAAGGTCATCGCATGTACGACGTTCATCAGAGCACCTAGGAAAAAAAAAATTAATAATTATGTCGTAATTTGCGACGGTGTGATTAATATTATCCTTATCGTCGGAAGGTTTTGTCAAAATTTGACCCCATATGTAGTAGTGAGAGGATGAAGTTCCAGTGGTAGAGGAATATGATGTAATTCCACGCAAAGCTAAATTTGGAAGAGGTGTGTAACAGAATGACAAAGAAGTCTAAGAAAAATGGCATGACAAGGAAAGATAGAGATAGGGGGAAAATACTTATCAAAAGAACATAAAGGAAGTAGTGATTATAGGAGATGATATTATTGTTATACTTGCAAAATAGAAGGACATAAGTCATATGAATTTCAATAGAGAGAGGACGTGTATGGGAAAGAGTAGAGAGTGATTTTATGTTGGGAGATACTTCATACAAAATAGTGATAGTTATAGCAACAACAAAACAATGTGAGAGATTGATTGTGTGTAGAGGTATGATAATTCCAATTGAAAAACAACATTTTATAGAAGAAGAGCATGAGTTAAGTAAGAATGCCTTCAAGATTAAGTGTAAAACCAAAGGTAAGTATTGTAAAATTATTATCACTATTAGCAGTGCAAAGAACATGGTTACTATGGAGTTGGTAAAAAACTCGATTTTAGCACAACAAAATCACCAATAATCATGCATGTTAATTTTCTTTCACATGGTCTATGAAATCATTGTAATTCCACAATATAGGGAACTATGTTACTAGTTTGTCTATTCCATTCTATCTTGTTGATCACATGCATTTGCTTCAAATCAAATCCACTCTTTGTTACAGTATCATACTCATGAGCTCTAATCTCATATTCATTTTATTTATTTTTAGGTTATCATACTACTATGTAAAACTCTCCTTTATTATGATCAACTACAATTAAAAACCTAGGAACCGATAGTCCTACAGGGAAAATATTAAAATACTATTTTTTCCTAAATTGCTACAACTACTTCTTAACCATGGCTATTTTAAAGAATATATCTAGATCAGTTCCTTTCAAACATTCTTTAGGCTAGATTTTTGAAGTTCCTTCTCTATCTATAATATATTTCATAAGATCTTCTAATTTATAAGTTGTTGGAACATGTGTGGCCATCATCATAAAGAATACTAAAAAATTGTTCTTGAAACTTTCTTCTAAAAATAATTTGACCTCATCCACTTCATATTCCTAATCAATGACTATTATATCAAAAGAAGTGGTCTTTGAGATATCTCAATTATCTTATGCCTCAATCAACTATGCCATGAAATCCGTCAATCTAGTCTTATTCTAAACACACTCACTTGTTTTCTCTTTAACATGCTCACTTCACTTTGCTTTTTTTGTTCTTCTATTTCCAAACTCTTATTTCTAAGGAGTATTTATTAATAGCTTTGTATCTTCCCTTGATCTGTTTTTATTTACATCAATAGTCATGGAAGGGATTGATCTTCTTACCAATTTTACTTCACTTAAGGATTGTTGATAATCAACCATCACAACTTCAGGGACTTCATCTCGTTTCTTGATTGGAGTCTAAATTGATTCTTCTTTTATTTATAGTGCCTTCTATAATTTCATATGATTACCCTACAAAATTTTTTGAACTTTGCTCTAACTGTATTTATTAGTTAATATTTCCATTTCCAAATTTGTATGATGGACATATGGTGAAGATTTAATTTCAACCCTCAAAATAGAGATCACATGATGTGAATCATATTTCCAAGCCTTTTTGAATTCATACCTGGGAGATTATCTAAGATTTTTTCAACAATGGTTAAATTTGTTTATTTGTTTTTAACTATGAGAGGGAACACTTCAACATGCAAGATAAAGGAATTGTTTTAGCATCTAGGAACAAAATACAGTAAATCAGAACTTAATATTTTCTTGATATATTCTTGTGCAAATATTCTAAGAGTTTTGATAAAGGAATTGTTTTAGCATCTAGGAACAAAATACAGTAAATCAGAACTTAATATTTTTTTGATATATTCTTGTGCAAATATTCTAGGAGTTAGATAGACTAGTAAAAGATATGGTTGGATCTTAGCTCCATGGACTCTAATAATAGTATGATTTTCAAAAATATACCAGTCTCATAATTTAGTATCAAGTCTCAACTAAAGAATTTTTTAATACTCTAGAAACATTATAGGGGGTGATCAACATAGAATAGTATATGGGATATGAATATGAATTTATCCACAAAAGTTTTGAATCCCTCATTTTCAGCATGTTTTCTTCTTCTTTTTTCCAAGAGAAAAAAAAACACAATTTTTAGCATGTTTTCTTACAATGAGTTTCCATTGAGTTACTAGATGGGGATTTGATTTTTGATCATTCTTTTTTAATTTAGATATTCAAAATTAGGTGATTAGAAGTATAAAATAAGGTACACCAAATAACATTGATATCTAAAATATCTAAATGTGGAAAATTGGATGAGTTTATTATGAATAGAATCAAAAAGATACTCAATGTAATTGTACTATATTAAAGGTGTATTTGGTGGTGGAAAAATCTTATGCATCATAGGTAAAGGACATAGTGACTACATAAGACAATATTTTTTTATACTTACAAAATAGAAGGACATAAGTCAAACAAATTTCTATAGAGAGAGGGCATGTATGGGAAAGAGTAGAGAGTGATTTTGTTAGAGAGAGGGCATGTATGGGAAAGAGTAGAGAGTGATTTTGTGTTAGGAGATACTTCATATGAAAGAGCATAGTGACTACATAAGACAATATTTTTTTATACTTACAAAATAGAAGGACATAAGCCAAACAAATTTCTATAGAGATGGGCATGTGTGGGAAAGAGGTAGAGAGAGTGATTTTGCATTAGGAGATACTCTGACAAGGAAAGAGGATAGAAGCAGTAGAGTAGAGAGTGATTTTGTATTAGGAGATACTTCATATGAAAGAGTGATAGTTATAGAAACAAAAAAACAAGGTGAGAGCTTGATGATGTTTAGAGTTATGATCATTCCAATTGAACAACAACATTTTATAGAGGGAGAGCATGATTTAAGTAAGAATTTCTTCAAGATAAGTAGTGTAAAACCAAAGGTAAGTGTTGTAAAATTATTATCAATATTAGCAGTTCAACGAACATGGTTACTATGGAATTGGTAGAAAAGTTGAGTTTAGCACGACAGGAGAACCAATATTCATACACATTAATTTTCTTCCACGAGGCCTATGAATGCATTGTTATTCCACAATATAGGGCATCATGTCACCATTTTGTTTATGTCGTTCTATCTTGTTGATCACAAGCATTTTCTTCAAATCAAATCAAAACTAGGTAGAACTGCTACCTCGAGCTCCAATCTAAAATCTAATTCTTAGAATTGTGTTAGGCTATACATTGTTATGTAAAACTCTCTTTATTATGATCAATCTCAGAAGTTAAAACCTAGGAATCATAGGTCCTGGAAATTTTAGAACATTGATTTTCCTAAACTACTAAGGATGACTCTTCAAACATCTCTACCTATGATTTCCTTTGGAAATTCATTTTCCAGCAATAATGTATTCGGCATCCATCCCTAGTGGGAGAGCTCAAGTGATGGTTATGGAGTCAAAACGCGGAGAGGCTATCCCCAAGGAGGCACATGGTCCAAATCACTGCCTCCCCCTTAGGATTAGGGCCTTCACGTGAATCTCGTGGTTGGTGTTTTACTCCTGCTTACCATCCACAAAGTGGGGAAGTACTTGGGGGTCTCCCATGATATATTACCTTGATAAAAATAAAAATAAAAATAAAAAAAACAAACAAACAAATAAACAAACAAACTTATTTCATAACAACTTCTAATTTAAAAGTTGTTGGAACATTTGTGACCATCATCATAGGGCATACTAAATTCTTCTTGAATTTTTCTTCCAAAAATAATGTGGCCTCATCCACTTCATCTTCCTAGTCAATGACTATTATATTAGGAGAAGTGGTCTTTGAGATATCCTAATTTTTGTTTCCTCAATATGTGCCATCAAATCCTTCAATCTAGACTTCTTCTTGACGTCTTCGCTTGATTTCTCTTTAACATTCTCACTTGACTCTACTTCTTCCATTCTTATACTTCTGAAATCTAATTTCTAAGGAGAATCTATTATAGCTTTGTATATTCCCTTGGTCTATTTTTGTTTGCATCAATAGTCATGAAAGAAAATGATCTTGTTACCAATTCTACTTCACTTGAGGATTATTCACAATCAACTATCATAACTGCAGGGTCCTCATATCGTTTCTTGATTGGAGTTTGAATTTATTCTTCTTTTACCTCTAGTGCCTTTTGATTCTATATCTGATTACCTTGCAAAATCTCTTGAACTTTTCTCTAACTTACTTTATTAACTAATCTTTCCATTTCCAAATGTGTATGATGGACATATGGTGAAGATTTGATTGCAACCCTCTGAATAGAGATTGCATGATGTGGATCATATTTCCAAGACTTTCTTAATTCAAACCTTAGGGATTATCTAACATGTTTTCAACAATGGTGAATGTTTATTTTTTTAAACTATGAAAGGAAACACTTCATGATGTAACATAAAGGAATTGTTTTAGCATCTAGGAACAAAATATGGCTAGTTAAAATTTAATCTTTTCATGATATGCTCTAGCAAAAATATTCTAAGAGTTAGCCAGACTGGTATAAGATATGACTGGACCTTAGCTCCATAAATTATAATAATAGTATGATCTTCAAAAATATAATAGTCTTCTACTTGAGTATTATGGCTCAACAAAAACATTTTCAAGTACTATAAAAACATTCTAGGGGAAATATCACCATAAAATATTATATGGGATATGAGCATGAATTTATCCACGGGAAATATCACCATAAAATATTATATGGGATATGAGCATGAATTTATCCACAAAAGATTTGAATCACTGATTGTTAGCATATTTTCTTCTTCTTCTTTTCAAGAAAAAAAAATGCAAATTTTAGCATGTTTTTTTATAGCAAGTGTCTATTCAATTACAAAATAGGGATTTTATTCTTTATTATTCTTATTTAAACTTAGATGTTCAAAATTAGATGATTAGAAGTATAAAAGGAGGTACCCCAAATAAGACTAATATCTAAAATATATAAATGTGAAAAACTGGATGAGTTGATGATGGATGGGATCATAAGAATACTCAACATAATTATATTTTACTGAAGGTTCATTTGGTGGTGGAAAAAACATATCCATCATACCTTGGGCATGTTCATCAATAGTATCATCATCATCATACCATAGGATTATGTACATCATTGAAATGACTTCTTGAAAGGGTTTGGGAAAAATTTAGGCTCAAAAGGGAAAAGCAATTTCATAAAGGGTGGCTCCTTTTGAAGCAAATAATGAGTAAAAATGTCTTTCACATCGACAAGGGTTAGGGATTTAAATTTAGTGGCTAGGGTTTCATCATTTAGAAAAATAAGATTCTCGAGAAGCATTAACATATAAGAAAATGTTGCAAGGGTGACTAGAAAAATATCTTGGGAACCATCCATAGACATAATGGCTCGTTTGGAGGTGCTAGAAAATCTGGCTCAAAGGGAGAGAAACTCAATAAAATGGAATGTTACAAGGATGACAGCCTTGTAAAGATCACTACTCCAGGTAAGGATTCAATCATGGGCATCATGGAATTTTCCAAATGTTGTTTGTTGAAGCTTATATGGAGTGACTATAGTAATGTAGAGATCAAAGATATCATGGAAAATATCAATAATTATTTTATATGGGGTGATAGCCTTCACAAGTGTAGAAATATTATTTTTAGATGCCATAGAAAGAAAAGGGTATTGTGTAAGAATTTTAAATGTGATGATAGAAATGGAAAATAGGAATTACCCATATAGATTGTAAGCTTATTGTAAGCTTTGGATAATGGTGTAGCCGATGAGATTCAAACTATGGTATTGAACTTCAATGATCTTTGAGCCTAAAACTTCTTAGTGGATCTTTATTAGTTGGTGGTAAATTAAATATAATTCATGCCTCAAGGATCCTTTTATACCAAAAATAACTATCTTCATTAATTATTATTTTATCATATTTCCAAGTGTCTTCTTATTATTTTTTGTTGATTACATTGAATAGGGCCAAATGATTTCCTGGATTAAATATTAGTAATACCCATAGAAACCACGTTATGGATGAAAGATTATTTGTAGATTAAGTGTCCTAGTTTTAGAAACCATTTTTCATCCTCCAAAATTATTTTGCTTGCACAAAGTGTTACAGTAATTTTGGATAGTGAAGGCCTTCTTCCGCAACAAAAATCTACATGTTTATCTTTGACAATCAATAAGTACCATTGATCATTGATCCATTGGCAAGATCATTTCTCTAGGTAGGGATTCAATATTGGGCATCATGGAATTTTCCAAATGTTGTTTGTTGAAGCTTATATGGAGTGTTTGTGGTAATATAGGGGTCAAAGATATTATGGAAAATATTGATAATTATTTTATCATTAGATGATAGGGTGACAAGCTTCATAATTGTAGAAAGACTCTTTTTAGATGCCATAGAAAGCAAAGGGTATTTTGTAAGAATTTCAAAAGTGAGGATAGGAACGGAAAATATGTGTGGCCCATATAGATTGTAATTTTTGGATAATGGTGTAGTCGATGAGATTCAAAATTTGGTCTTGAAATTCAGTGATCTTTGAGCCTTCAAATTCTTAGTGGATCTTTATTAGTTGGTGGAAAATTAAATATAATTCATGCCTCGAGGATCCTTTTGTAGAAAAAAATCATTGGTTATTTCTTTATCATATTTCCAAGTGTCTTCGTACTATTTGTTCTTGATTATAGTGGATAGGACCACATGCTTCCCTAGAGTGAATATCATTAATACCCATGAAAACCACCTTATGGATGAAAGTTGATTTGTAGAGGAGAGAGTCCTAGTTTTAGAAACCATTTTTCAACTTCTACAATTATTATACTTGCACCATATGTTATAGTAATTTTGGATAGTGGAGGCATTCCATCTCAGTAAAAATATGCATTTTTATGCTCTACAATCAATAAGGACCATTGATCATTGATCCCTCACCACCATAAAATATGCTCGGATAAGACCCCAACAATTGATTGTTGGCTAATGTTTGATTTGACTTTTTGGATTTATTATGCCACCAATATTCACCATTACTTTAAAATGTACTAGTGTACCCTTTGATTAATCATTCTTTCACATTGTTTATAATATTCACCATTACTTTAAAATGTACTAGTGTACCCTTTGATTAATCATTCTTTCACATTGTTTATAATTATGCATGAGATTCATTCTTATCTATCAAATTCACCACCTTAGACTTATTTGTGAAAAATAATGTCATGGGGTTAAAATAGGGACATCAATTAAAATGACCCATATTTAGAGATGCACCTTGTAATGTTAATATTTCCTTAGAAACTAATGGTGTTAATCCATTAGCATAGATGAGATCCTTTTACTCAATGTAGCCAGTCTTTGTTTTAAAGAATAATATTCCTCCTTGGATTTCATTAAAGGAGCATGAAATGTTGTCAATGATAGTTTTAAGTATTTATTTTCCAAATTTTTACAACATACCATCTCATTTTTATTGTTGGTTACATATTATGATGTGAGTATAAGATATTTAATACATTTTTTAAATAAGTAGGAAAATATCAAGTTAGAGATGTGGATGTGTATATTGAGCCTCTTTTAAGAAAAATTCAAAAGTGATGGACCAAGATCATTATGTATGACATATCCAAACCAATAAGGAAAAGAAAATTCCAATTCCATGGAATACTTACATGGGAGATTCATGATGCCCCTAGGCTATCACATTTATGTAGTACATAAAGTTCATGAAAACATTGACTCATCTATTATGATATGAAATTTTATTAATTATTATCAGTTTACTAATAGATTCAAACAAGTAAATATGGTTGTTCAATATGTGGTCCAAAAATTGCATCTTGAAGTTCAAGTAGTTTAATAAAGGAGGTGTATGATGAATACATACATTTCCTCCAAAAAACTTGTAGCTATTGAAAAATAGAAAAACATATTTTCAATGATAAGGAAGAGAAAAGAACAAAACCATCAAGAATGACACCTCAATGGTGGAGGAAGGCTTATGATAGAAGTCTCCACAATAAGAAATTGGTTTCAATTACATTCATGTATATAACTTGTTAGTGGTTACTTTTGTAGTTATTTTGTACTAACAAATGTGATTCATTTTATGTTGTCAATAAGGGGGCACAATGGGCTTCCTTGGGCTATGAAGTGGTTTTCCGTACAATTCAATCAACTACCATCTTATGAATACTTTTAAGTAGCTCATTTGTTTGACACAATGCATATTGGGAAGAATGTCGCAGAATGCCTATAGACAATATTAGATGGAAGGAATAATGAAGATCAAAATGCCAAAGTTAGAAGTGGCATCGACCAAGCCAATGTGATGTGACACTTGAGCCAATATTCGAGTGGTGGAAAACCAACAATTCGTCCATAATTATTAACACGGGCAGAGAGCAATGTAGTGAAATACATTGTAAGGAACATTAAATTTCCCATTGGTTTTTCTAGAAACATTAAAAATATCTTGACCAAGAAACATGATTTTGGCAGGGGCAATGCACCAATGGAACACCATTATGAAGGTATATCCTTTTATAATAGTTATGATCTAAATATATAAATAATTCTCTTTTTTTATTTGGATTTTTGTGTTCATTAAGTGAATATAATGCATAGTTATATGTTCTAGTTCATTCTACCTCTAGTGCTCCCAGATATCTTCTACAACAACATAAAGCAAATCGTATATATAAAAACTATGGAAGAAAATAAATTGAGTCAAAATATATAATTAAAATGTCATGGTTAGTATTTAGTTCAAATCCAAACCCTCGTATGATTTTTCTTTGTATATATATCATTTTATTCAAATGTGTTTCATTGTTACATTTAGGTGGTTGTAATCTAAGAAAATACATTAAGAAGATATAAGGTACTATAAGAGAGTGATTCCTTATATAATTTACAAAATGCAAAGACATTTATCTTCAAGCATATTCAATGCACATGAGCACTACCTCATTCACCTGGTTGAGGAGATTGAAATATGTGACATGTTCACACAAGAGTAATGTGGTTGGTGGAGAGGCATTAGAAGGCATAGAAAGCATTTGATAGAAAAAAACCTCAACCTAAGGAGTGAATGGTTGAGGGATATATGTTTTATCCATTTATGGTGTATATTAATGAGTATCCACCTGAAGAAGATATTGATGTGCCTTGTGTATGGGGCGTCAAGTACACCAAAACTTTGAGGGGGAGGTCTTACTTGGGAAAGGGATTGAAAAAAAAATAAACATGAGGAACTTAAATCTGTGTGTGTGTGTGTGTGTGTGTGTGTGTGTGTGTGTGTATTCATAATTAAATTAATTACAATAATGATGAGTACTTAAATTTATTATACTATCTTTCAAGTAGTGAACAATGGGATGCAATACATCAAGTTTTCTTGCAAACAATATTGATTGCATGAAGTTATGGATAGAGAAATATGAACAATTTAACTGTAACCTATCATGGAATGGGGTGTTTGAATTGATTCGAAAATCATTATTGGACAAGGATCTTGTCATGTCCCCATTTTTGGATTCCCCTATTCGGAAGTGGAAATTACTTATGTGGTTTGTCAGTGAAGAAAAAGGGAGTCAAAAGGAATTATTTAATGTCACTTAATTAGGAGATGTTATGTATTTAAAGTGACATTAAGGAAATAAGTAACTTTAGATTAACAAGTTACTTAACCATTATTAAAAGTGACTTTTAATATTAAAGTGAAATTTAAAGGGGGGAAAGGGTCATATTTGATTTAGTCAAAAGGAGTCACATTTGATTTGGTCAAAAAGGGGAAAATTCTATAAGACATGGAAAAAAGATAAAAGGATGGGTAGAGACTCACTTTGAGATTGTAATTTGGTCTCTCATTTTGGAAGTTCTCTTGGAGCCATTGTTTCATTAGGTTTTAGAAAAAACCTTCCATTATTAGTTTGGTTTCAGTGGTGCAATATCCATCTAAGCTAGACAAGAGGGGAATCCTTCCAGGATTTCCATTGGAGCCTAGACAAGAGGGGAATCGATCCAGGATTTCCATTGGAGCCTAGATAAGAGGGGAATCAATCTAGGATTTCTATTGGAGCTTCATTTGATTTGCTTGGTTGGGGGTAGATTGGCTTTCACAAGAGATAACGTAACTATATGGAGGAGGCCGATCCTAGTTTTTCAAGTATAGGAAGGTTACAGAAGGCCTATTAGCAACATCCTCACTAGTTGAAGACAAGTGCCACATGAGGCCCCGCTAATCACCCCTCTTTTTCATGCGAGGAACCATGTAGACTACATTTTTCTACCAGGAGAGTTTGAGGCATCCTCGTTGGTCGAACCACTATTGTCTCATGAGGCACCACTAGACATCCAGCCTCGTCTCGCAAGGACCTATGTAAGAGGGTTTTGTGGATTCAGCAAACTCCTTGATCAGATTTGTGAGGGTTTAGAAGGCCATTTTCATTCAGTCATCACGAGAGTGAATCATATGAAGTTAGGGAGGATTTGGATTAATTTGGGAGCATCTATTGGATAAGACTTTGTCATCCACATCATTTTTTTCTTGCATTTTGTAGTGCTAGTTATTTTTATATAGTTGCTACATCAACGATTAGAACTTTTTTATTTCTTTGTATCAGATTCCATCCATAATAATCATTCCATGAGGTCCTTTGTTACGTACCCGAAATCAAAATAACATAAGAATAGAAGAATAGGCAAGTATGTGTCTCACTAATTAACCACTTCAAGGGTGGAACCTCCGTTTACATCACATAAACAATGGATTCTCCGATGATCCAATTGACAAGAACTACTTATTATATATAGGATCCTAAGGGGTAAAACTATAACTAGGTCCGACATAACTATAATAATGTAAATAATAATATGGGGCATGACAATGACAAAATGGGGTGCAACAATAACATTATGAGCACAAAAATAACAACAATGGGTTTCTATGGGGCATAACAATGTATGGGATATAGGGACCTAACATGCCCCTCTCCTTCAAAAAGTGTTTTCCTCAACACTGAAGTATTTCTAGATGTTTTTGTATAAAGGACTCATCTTCCCATGTGGAATCCTCCATCAGTAGGTTCTTCCATTTAATGAGATACTCTGGAATTGATCGATTATATAGTTGTTTGATTCTTGTTGCAGTGATTTATTGTGGCTCCCAGATGATTCTTCCTTCCTCATCAATTTCTGGTAATATTTTTTGAACTGGCAGCTTGTCATCAATTACCTTCTTTAAACATGAAACATGGAAAACTGGATGGACTCGTGAAGATGCAGGCAGCTCCAATTTGTAGGCCATACTACCAATATTTTGTAGCACTTTATAGGGACCGTAGTATTTACTTGATAATTTATTATCCTTATTAGTGTGCTTCAGAGACATCTATTTGTATGGTTGTAGTCTTAAAAGCACCCAATCCCCCACATCAAAGATTTGTTCATTGCAATGATGATATGCTTGTTGTTTCATTCGATTATGTGCCAAAGTCAAGTTGTCCTTTAAGAGTTGAAGAACTTGTTGTTGATGCTCTATGTGGTCTTCCACTTCTTGAACCTTAGATGAGTCTCTTAGCGAAGATGTGATGGATGGTGGATAATAGCCATAAAGTTCCATAAATGGGGTCATTTTTACTAAGGTATGGAAAGAAGTGGTATACCACCATTCTGCCAAGGGTAACCACTTGACCCATTTTGTTTGTTTATCGGATGAAAAACATCGAAGATATCCTTCCAAACATTTGTTCACTATATCTGTTTGTCCATCAGATTGAGAATGATAAGATGATCTATGAGCCAACTGAGTACCCAAAAAAGAAAATAATTATGTCAAAAAATTGCTAGTGAAAATGGGATCTCTGTCACTTACTATAATATTTGGAGTACCATGTAGTTTTTGCACTATCTCCATGAAGGCGGCAGGGAATGTGCTTGCTTTGAACGGGTGATAAAGTGCACAAAAGTGTGCATGTTTAGTAATTCTAGCAACAACCACCATGATGACACTCTTTCCTTCTGAATTTGGTAAACCTGTGATAAAATCCATTGAGACCTTTGTCCACCATTGGCTTGGAATAGCGAGTGGTTGTATAAGACTTGGGGTCTTAATTGTTTCCACTTTATTTTGTTGGCAAACCAAACATTATGTCACAAATTTTCTAACATAAGATTTAAGGCCATCCAAAAAGAAAAAATTGACCCTCTGGTAGGTTTTTAAGAAACCTTAGTGCCCTCCTATCGGTGAGGAGTGGGATTCCAAAAGTACATTTTGCTTGAGTTGGGAATTATTACAGAGATATAAGTGATCCATGTACCATAGCAAATCAATTTTCCATATAAATGTATCATAGGCATTGGGATCCTAATGCATCTTTTGAATGAATGTCCACATTTCTTCATCATTCTTAAATTCATCCCTTGCTTCAGTTATTCAATCTGGTTGGATGATATAGATAGAATAGAGTAATGATTCAACATCCTCATCTTTCCAGGAGAGTGCAGTTGTCACAATGTTTTTCTTCCCATTTTTGTAGATGACTTCAAATTCATAGCTCAACATCTTTGTCACTCATATTTGATGCTCTTATGAAGATAGTATTTGTTCCAAGAAATATTTAAGGCTGTCATGATCAATTTTAACCTTGAAATATATTCCGATGAGGTAGTGGCACCATTGATTTAGGGCGTGTATAATTTCTAGCATTTCCTTCTCATAAATTAGTTTGTGTAGATTCTTTCCCTTAATTGGTTGGATTTAAAAGGCAAGGGGCCTTCCATCTTGCATTAGAATAGCATCAATGCCATTTCCAGAGGAATCGCATTCCACAACAAAGGTTTTTGTGAATTTGGGCGTAGCCAAGACTGGAGCTCTGCACATGGCCTATTTGAGTTGTTCAAAGTCCTTGGTTTCTTATAGAGTCCATGAAAATTCATCTTTCTTCAGTAATGCAGTTAAGGGTGTTGTTATTCGTCCATAATTTCGAACAAACTTGCGATAATATCCTATCAACCTGAGGAATCCTCGAAGGTGATTTAGGGTTATAGGGAACTTCCATTCTTGGATGGATTTAATTTTTTTAGGGTCTACCTTAACGCCTTCATGAGAGACAATATGACCTAGTTATTCCACCTCCTATACTCCAAAGAAACATTTGGATGGTTTTTCATATAATTGTTGTTCCTCCAATAGTGTGAGCACCTTATCAATATGTTGAACATGGGATTCCCAATATTTATTGTAGATCAGTATATCATCAAAGAACACTAACACAATTTTTTGAAGAAAGGGCATGAAGATGGAATTCATCAAACCTTGAAATGTGGAAGGCGCATTTTTAAGGCCAAAATGCATGACAAAAAACTCATAATGGCCTTCATGAGTTCAGAATGTTGTTTTCGAAATGTCCTCTTTCTTCATTCTAATCTGATGATAGCTTGAACGAAGATCCAGCTTGGTGAAGTAAATTTCTCCATGTAATTCATCCAACAATTCATCAATAACCAAAATGGGGAATTTATATTTAATAGTGAGCTTGTTGAGCTCTCTATAATCCACACACATATGCCACGAGAAATCCTTTTTGTGCACCAATATTACTGGAGAAGAGTAAGAACTTTGGCTAGGTTGAATTGTTCTAGCCTCTATCATTTCTGCAACCATGTTCTCAATTTCACTCTTCTGGGCATAGGGATATCTATAAGGTCTGATATTGGGAGGAACACTTCTTGGAACCAGGTGAATAACATAATCATGATCTCGAGTAGGTGGGAGACCTATGGGAATATTATCAAATATCTTGGAATGATTGTCGAGGATCTGTTGTAGATCTGGAGAGATGGACGATTTAGATGTTTGAACATCTAGTGAGAAAAATTGTGCAATTACACCCCACTATTCTTTCCACAAAATATTTGTCATGCCATTAGAGTTTATTATCTTACCATTTCTCCCTGTGATACCTCTTAACTCAAATTCCTTTCCTCCCTGAAAAAATTTCAAGAAAATCTCTTGAAAATTAAAATTTATCGTTCCTAGGGATTGTATCCATTGGACCCCTAATACCACATCAGCCCCGTCCATTGGGATGGAGATCATTGGGTTGTTTAGACATACTCTCCCATAGCGAGATTTATATTATGGCACTTCCCTGAGCAATTTATAGTCCCTCCATCCGCAACCATCACTTGAAACTCTAGTGTTGGATATATAAATCAATTTAAAGCTCGTGTTATCTTACAATGAATAAAATTGTGAGTACTTCGAGAGTCAATTAGTACTATTACCTTTTTATTCTTGATATAGCCTTCTATATTGAGAGTTTGAGGAGTGGTAATTTCAGCCAAAGCATTACAAGATATGGTGGGATGAATTTATTATGCTTCAATCCCTGGTGCTAGTTCATGATGTGAATCCTCTTCTTTTGATGTTTCTTGTTCCTTTTCTTCCTATTCTTCACTATCTATGTAAAATAGTTTCTTCTTAGTGCACTTATGGCCTTTATTGTATTTGGTATCACAATTGCGACAAATCCCTTTTTCTTTTTTTTCCTCTAGTTGTTGTTGGGTCAACCTTGTAGGTTGTGGAGGACTGGGGACCACACTTCCTTCTTTATAGTTGTAAGTGGTAGACTTCCTTGTTGCCATAATTTTGTTTTTCAACTTTTCTTGCCACCCTGAAAGCATGCTCTAATGACTTAGGTTCCCAAAGGCAAACCTCATGTTAGATGTTATCCCTTAAAGTTCCTATGAAGACATCAGTCAGATGTTCCTCTGGAATATATGTGACCTTGATATTCAATCTTTGAAGGTTCTCAATGAGCTACGGAACTAAACCCTTTTGTTTGAGATTTACTAGTTGGCTAAAGAAGGTATTTATCTTTGTATCCTCATAATGCACTATTGATTCCTCTGTAAAAATTGTCCAAGTGACCAATGATTTATGAGAGCAAATCCATCTATACCACACAAATTGATTGGGTTCTAAATATAATGATGCAATGAGTACCTTTTGTGTGGGTTGCACCTCGTGTAACTCAAAGAACTACTCCATCTATAGTATCCCCATTACCATATATGTTCCATCAAACTTCCTCATATCGATCTTTGGGATGTAGTTGGTTTTTGACCCAAAGTTAGATTCCCTAAAGTCATGATTTATATTCCTTTTGTTCTCATCATGAATTTCATGGGAGACTTTGTCACTTCTAGAAAGCCCTTCTTGTAGAAACTTTGTCAAACCTTCCTTCAAATCTTTCATGTCCCTTTTTAAATCATCCATTTTCACTTCCATTTCATCTTTGGTTTCTCCTAGGATTTTTTTTAGAGCATATTTTGTTACTTCCTTCTCTTGTAAATCAGATATGTCATTGCGCATTTATTCACCTTCATCGTAAGTCCATGTAGAATTATATGAAGGATTATTTGGTGTACAAGTTCCCCTTTTAGGTGGAATTTAGACAAATTAACCATATATATTCTTCACCACACTTTTTGAATCACCCCAAACGAATCTTTGAGTGAAAAATTATTCACATTTAAAAACACACACCTTGTAAAAGTTTGATTTTGAGCTTAATTATCAGTAAGACCTTGCAATTGTTGTATCTTTGTGATTTCAGACCCCCAAGGTCTGAAACTGCGTCCTGCAGTAGCTTGACATGTCTTCCTTCCAACCCCACCATTTATACCAATATTGGATTCTTCAAGATATAGTTATGCCAAATTTCCCACAATGAACGGAATATGGACTAGGTCAGTGCTGCGAACTTGTACGAAATGGTATGTGTTATTGTTTCAAACTTAGGCCCTGCAACTTTCACCGGAACAACCACATTTCGTGCAATTTCAGTTAGTTTTTACAGAATTCAATTTGGATTCTTGAGGAGAAAGTTATGATGATTTTCCCCGGGTCGCCTGTTAAATATTGAACTCGACATTTGTTAAAAAAAACCCTAAATTCCATTGATCATAACTTCCAAACTTGAGTGATTTTTTTTTTTAAATTGAACCAAAAGTATTTTGATATGTAATATTCGTACTGTAAAATTTTCATACCTTTGTCCCCAACGAAGAAAACGTTATAACGAAAATTCCACGCAGACTACTTTTGAGAAAGAAAAAATCGAGATTCGTCGCTCTAATACCAGATGTTACGCACCCGAAATAAAAATAACATAAGAATGAAATCATAAACAAGTAGATGTATCACTAATTAACCACTTCGATGGTGGAACCTTCGTTTACATCACATAAATAATGGATTCTTCGATTATCCAATTGAAAATACCTCCTTAGTATATATAGGAGTCTAAGGGGTAAAACTATAAGTAGGGGCAACATAACAATAATAATGTAAATAACAATATGGGCTGCGACAATGACAAAATGGGGTGCAACAACAACAATAACAACGGTGGGTTTCTATGGGGCATAACAATGTATGGGCTATAGGGGCCTAACATCCTTTTCATATTCTTGAGCATTTGAATGTTTGCAATATGATTGGAGAAATAACCATATGGTGCATTACAACGTTTCACATTTGTCATAAATATGTTTAACTAAATACATAACCAGCCACACATAAAAGAAATGAAAGCATTAATTCCCTAGCAGATTCATGTTGGGGACATTATAGTGGTATTAGAGTTGGTGATCTTGTCATCATGTGTGTGCATGCCATGGATGAGGGTTTATTAAGTAATTGACGAAACCCAAACTAGAAACTACCAAATAGAATCCATGTTGAAGTTTCTTAAGAAGGTTAATCGGGAACATTTGGCTGAAATTTTGAAGTAGTTGGAGGCAAGTAAATACATGCCTAACTAGTAGAAGTATATAAGATTGGATGAAGATGTTTTTGCAGCCTTTTCCTTCAAAATCTATTACACCCTCGTGCACGGAAGATGGCGCAAGGATTTGGGCAAGGATTATTTTAAAAGCAAAGGGCGGGAGGTAAAGAAGGATGAGCATGCATCTAGACATGAGGAGGATGTGTGCATAAAGGAAGACCAAACAGTATCCTATGAGACATCATCAGAACTAACCGATGAGAACAGTGGCACTGGTGTGTTGGATGGGTATACCTTGGATGAATCAGCAAAAGATGAGGATGCAACATCCGATGATGACCATATGTTCCAATCAGCCGTTGTTGAGGATCAAACATCTTTCACTGTGCATGATGCTTATGATGAAGGTAGTTAAAGCATGATAGCGCCTACACAGGATGAGGATTCAACACCATACGATGTCGATGATGAAGAGAACGTGATTGTACCTCAACATAATGGTGAAATTGAACAAAGGCCCTTAGGATTGCAAGATTTGGAGGATCGATTAATGGTCAAGGAGGAGTAGATTGTACAAGTATTGACGAGGGCAGATGGTGCTCATAAGTTTATTGAAGACCTTATGTGGAAAATGCAGATGGAGGAGAGGAAAAAAGGAATTGCAGATAGAGTCACTAGTGTTCAAATACGCATCATCAAAGAAGCACTAGAGTAGATGAAATTTGATTACTTGCAGTTGTTCATGGATAGGGACCTTGCTCTTAAGTCCGTTGAAGACAAAGAAAGGGAGATTCAGGAGGTTTCTTACCGTATTAGTTTGGCATGTTGTTAATCATTGACAGAAGCAGGGACTCCATCATCTTTGGTAGCGGTGACATATGAGGGAGTGAGTGACACTCATGTTATAAGGGAGGAGCCTCTTGTGGAGATCCCACAGGAGGAGCATTCAGAGTTGTAGACGTATGAGGACAGTTTTGACACAGAGGGTTTTGACTATGCGCATATTTTTCATTTCATGGATCATGAGTCATTTATTTTGGCTCAAGGATTAGCTACAAATGAGGTAGTTGAGAATACTCCTTGTGGACCAGCCAGCAAGGAAGTATATGCACCAGTTGATTAGGGGAGTGAGTATAGGACAGATGTGGATACAACACTATGGGATCCAGGTTCAGTTGATATTAGTATATTGATTGATACAGTGGCACATATGGGATATCGGATGGTACATGATGATGTAGTGGTGTGTAGTGGTATACAGCAGTATACAACAATGAACGATGGTGTACAATGGGATTTTGGAATGTTTCCCTCAGCAAGACCTCCAGACAGGGACTTCAGACATATCATTGAGTTTGGTTCACCTAGGATCGATGAGTGGATAAAAAAACTTCATGGAGAGGAATATTCCTCAGAGATTTATTTGTGATTGGGATATCACCAGAGCAGGAATATAGAGTGGGATACCTGTAGGATCTCTCTCAGATGTTACCTTGAGTCCTTGGTCATACCATTGGGGTTGACCAACATAGTTGACACTTTCCAGTTTTGCATGCAGTTGCAGCGGCATCTAGCGTTATTTTCTTATGTCAATGGTATACTCAACAGGACATGGAGGATTCACCTGATTCAATTGGGTGAGGTAGGTAGGATTATAGGTGTATCAGGATTATTTTATTTGGGCCATGCGGTCAGAGCATAGGAGGAGATATAGATGGTATTGGACCATTTCATAGATATTTCAACTCTCAGGGTGATGGATGGAATTATCCACTATGGGGGTCATACACATGTAGTTCCTGAGTCCACACCTTTGGCAGGGAATTATGGGTACTCATATGAGTATGAGGCACCGCAGGTGTTAGGGATACTTTCCAGGGAGGTGTTTAGACTCCATAGATTACTTGAGTACATTGACGGTGATTGAGATACCAAATTACCCAGTACAGTTTGGAAAAATCCTAATAGATTAGCAGGCACAGAGTCGATTTCTAGTACTTTGTCTCCACCAAATGATGTCATACCATGGATAGGGTTCATTTTGACTCCGATGGAATAGCAACAACTAGTAGGTATTGGGAGTGGTGGACTTCCAATTTGGTTGTGGGATCCAGGAATTCATCTAAGTGATGGATTGATTCAAATGATGATAGCCATGACAGTGAGTGGTATGCTTTATTTTTGGGACATCAGTAAAGGGGAGGTCGAGACTTACTCTATATGGAAGGACAGACTCAAGGCTGGTCGTGGACTTGTAGACTTAGAATTTATGATACACCTTCACATGAGAGGATTTAGGATGATGGTTTCAGTCCCTTCAGGGAGTTCATCTTGGGCTTTCAGGAAAGGAGGATGCAGATTGGGTACGTTGGTTTGACTATGATGATCATAGTGGTGCAATGTCAACATGATAGTACCCTTTTGGGATTGGTTTGGGACCTTGGGATTGCATGTTTTGATAGTTTAGCTACTATTAGGGAAGATAGCACCGGTTTTGACTTTCTGGAGTTTAATTTTGGGAGGCTTAGGAGTGGTTTCTTAGAGGATTGGTCCTTCAAGGAGTTGACCAAGTTTAGACAGCTTATGATTTTTTGTCTTATTAGGAGAAATCATGTGGGTTCTTGTATTTTACATACCACGGTTGTGAATAGAGGAGGCTTCACATCATACAGGATAGTTTGGGATCATGATGACTTTACCACCTATGGGATTCTTGTGTTCGCATGGAGGGACTTTGGGGATGATGTGTCAAGATATTTTATGGATGATTATTGGGGGATTGCAGTACGTTGGGGTTCCTGGAGTATTAGGGATTTTCCCTTTGATACATGGAGACTAGGTTTCACGGATTCCCTATCAGTTTGTGGCCACATAGACTTCTCTATGATGTATGGTTTTAGAGTTGGTTTAGTTGACTTCACTGAGATACATTGGATGGATGTGATACTCAATAGTGGGGATGATTCTTTGAGGCATTATAGCTTGGATGCATATGTGGAGGATGCATCTTAGGCAGGAGGATCATATATTTATGATTAGAGTGGCGCAGTGACAGCATGATGAGTCCTTTCTAGTGATATCTTGGGACCATAGGATTTTATGGGTTGAACATTTGGCAGCTAGTACAAATGGGAGAGAGAGTTGTTACTTTCTAGAGCCTATGGCTAAGTGAATCGGTTTCTTAGGTGGGACATTCTATGAAGAGTATATTGACTCTTCACATTATTTGGTTGCTCTACTGATAAGTGGCCTTCATGGGGGCTCTAGCATTAGCACATTGCAGGACAGTATTGTGGGTGGTAAGTGCTCCACATCTTTCAGAATAGTTTGGGACCTGGGGATCATCATTAGTTTTAGTTAGGTTCAGCTTGTTGTTCCTATAGGTATGATGGCATTTCTTGAGGACAAGCAATCTTTGGGAAGGGAGGATTTGTCGTGTCCCCATTTTTGGATTCCCATGTTTGGAAGTGGAAATGACTTATGTGGCTTGTCACTAAAGAAAAAGGGAGTCAAAAGGAATTATGTAATGTCACTTAATTAGGATATGTTATGTATTTAAAGTGAAATTAAGGAAATAAGGTAACTTTAGATTAATAAGTTACTTAACCATTATTAAAAGTGACTTTTAATCTTAAAGTGAAAGTTAAAGGGGGAAAGGGTCATATTTGATTTAGTCAAAAGGAGACATGTTTGGTTTGGTTAAAAAGGGGGAAATTCTAGAAGACATCGAAAAGGGATAAAAGGAGGGGTAGAGGCTCACTTTAATATTATGATTTGATCTCTCATTTTGGAAGTGCTCTTGGCACCATTGTTTCGTTGGGGTTTAGAAAAACCCTTCCACTATTGGTTTGATTTCAGTTGTGCAATATCCACCCTAGCTAGACAAGAGGGGAATCCTTCCAAGATTTCCATTGGAGCCTTTAAAAGAGGGGAATCCATCCTGGATTTCCATTAGAGCCTAGACAAGAAGGGAATCCATCCATGATTCCATTGGAGCTTCAGTTGAGTTTCTTGGTTGGGGGTAGATCGGCTTTTACAGGAGATCGTGTAACTATCTAGAGGAGGTCGGCCCCAGTTTTGTAGGTACATGAGGGTTACGGAAGGCCTATTAGCAACACCCTCACTGGTTGAAGATAAGAACCCACGAAGCCCCGTCATTCACCCAGCTTTGTCATGTGAGGACCCATGTAGACTGCAGTTCTATACCAAGAGGGTTCAAGAAATCCTCGTTGGTCGAAACACTATTGTCATGTGAGGCACCCCTAGACATCTAGCCTCATCCTGCGAGGACCTCTATAATATGGTTTCGTGGATTCGACAGACCCTTGATCAGATCCGTGAGGGTTTGGAAGCCCATTTGCAGTGAGTCATCACGAGAGCATATCATATGAAGTTAGGGAGGATTTGGATCAATTTGGGATCATCTATTGGATAAGATATTGGCATCAACATCAAGTTTTTATTGCATTCTGTAGTGTTGGTTATTGTTATACAGTTGCTACATGAGCTATTAGAACTTTTTTATTTCTTTGTATCAGATTCCATCCATAATAATAATTTCATGAGGTCCTTTCCATATTCTTGAGCATTTGAATGTTTGCAATATGATTGGAGAAATAACCATATGGTATAGATTACATTAGAACATTTCACATTTTTCATGAATATGTTTGACTAAATGCATAACCAACCACACCTAAAAGAACAGAAAGCATTAATTCCCTAGCATATTCTCATTGGGGACATTACACATCCCATTCTTATGCAAAAGGAAATTGATTTAACATTTGGTGCAAAAGATAGAAGGGCATGTATTATTCTTTTCTTTTTTTTTCTCATTTATTTACTCTATAATGATGACTTGATCATTCCTTCTTAACATGTGTGATGCAGGTGAAGTATCACACATCTATGTCACTACAATGGTCATAAATGTTGCATCAAAGATTTGGATGATAAAAATAAAAACTTTGATTGTGGAATAAATGTAACTTTCCAAGTGACTAATATATCTTGCAAGGGTGATAGACATCCAACCACATCTAATCTTAGATATTATTTCTATTTGGAACATATACTGGAATTAGACTTCAAATCCTTCAAAATTGTTCTCTTTAAGGTCAGGTAACTGTATAGATTGTTTCTACAGGGTTTTGAAAGAATTTGTATTGATCATGATAGTGGTTTTACTATAATTAATATATATAAGCATGAATCAAGTGCATAACCATATGTCCTTCCACGTCAATTTGAGCAAGTATTTTATTTGTTGGTTTTCAGTGGACTAGGTTGGTCATTTCTTTTCAAGTATGATTTGAGAGGAAAGCATGTAAAGTATTTACCTGAAGATGTGTGGGAGAAAGCAAATGATGAGGAGCACGAAGAAGATGTGATAGAATAAGATGTAGTGGAGCAAGAAAAATATGGGAAGCATGTAGAATATGTTTGAAATATTGGGAGCAAGAAGAGGTGTCAAATGAGGGATTATGAGAAGTAAACCATTCTAGAAAATGATCCCTCGAATAATCATCGTGGTTAGAAAGATGATGAGGTTCATCCTAGTTTTGATGATGATGTGGTAAACATCCTAGATATGACTATGTGTAATCCTTTTAGTGATTTTGGAGGGTTGGATGTGGACTATGATTCTGATGAGTTAGATTATATTGAGGATGATGTTCAAGATCACTCTAATAAAGATATGTAATAAAACATTTTTAAAGTTGAGATCAATTTTAATCTTTTTATGATTTATAAATCCAACAAAAAATTGGTTCAATCATTTATTTTATTTTTTTGTAGCATAATGAACATAATTGTGTTAATATGGGAATCATATATTGACCCATCTAACCTACCTAGCCCAATAACTTTCCTATCCCATGTCTATTCCCCTAACATACCCCTAATGTACCCCACTAACCTAACAAACCTTCTAGTTTGTAAACCCACATCCTCAGCTTGTTGTTGGCCTTAATTATAACCTATCTTGACCTATTAAACTCCTAACCCATGAAACCCACATAACCAATTATCACTTAACCTAATGTACCTTACATAAATCACCTAACTTAACCCAACCTACCCAAATAAGTTACCCCTTTATAATGAAACCAACATGTATAAAATATAATCAGTCTTATCACAATGATCATATGAACCTTTAAACATTAGGGTATGTTGATTTGTTCATTCAACATGTGTTAGTGATTGAAGAGCATTAGGGTTTGTTGGATTGTTCCAATTGATCCTCTCTTTCTCTTGTGGATCTCAATAGTTAAATGAGAAAAAATGCTCATGTTGATGTTATCTCTAGAGAAATGGACTCAATCATGATGATTTCATCCACATGGAATACACCTAACTGGGATCAGATCCAACACATTTAGTGATATTTGCAAACATTTGGAAATTACTCATTATTTGAAAAGACATTAATATGCAAAGTAGTCATGAATGGATTTCCACTAGATTCATATTATGAAAAAGGGTCTCCTTTTGATCTTATGTCAATTCATCCCATCTCTTCATCATCGTCATCCACCATGGTCGATGAGAATGCAATACTAAAATAATTATAGACGTGATTTTCAATGTCGAATGCACAAGTACATTTCTTATTGGTATATTTGTGAAGGCCACCGATGAAATTATTGCTTATATCCTTGACACCTGATTTTTGGGCAACAACTAGAATATGTTAGAATATAAGTGGATGTGCTCATTTTACCATTGACAATACCCTTGTCACCCAACCATAGGCCAAAGCCACCCTCCGAGCACCTTAACATTGACAGAGAATCACTCTAGAAGCAAACCCTAGGCTAGATAGCCAAACAAAGGGTAGCGCACCTTTCCCCAAGGATAGCACATCAACAAAGGATGATCAAAGATTTCAAACCCTAGCCAAGAGATAGTCCAAGACAAAACGTAACTGCTAGCTGCAGCAACATCTCTCCTCCAAACCTGCGCACAAGACTGCAATTGCACTGTGCAGAACTGGCTCTCTGCAACTATTGAGAGTGTGTCAAATGAGAGACCGGCACCTTGTATTTATAGTGGTTCTGGTAGACTTACTGGGGCCAACTTCTCCTTCTGGGTACCTGTCTGTTCAGTATATTATTATTATTTATGGCCGACTTCTTCTCTTGGAGGCCAATAACCTAATATAAATTATCCTCTTGAGCCGACAAGTATTCTAGA
>SNQJ01S0025497.1:46225-86491 GCA_010110895.2 Picea sitchensis
GGTACCCCATGGCATAATTTCAACCCAACCATTCAACCCAAAGAAATTTTTTCATCGGATTTGGTTTAATCATCATGTTCCATCACATGACTAAGTCACAACACATCCATTACAATAAAACCCATCCCAACCGACGATCATGGAATCACTTTATATTTTGAAGATTATTGGCAAAGACTTGACTTGGAATACAAAGAATCTCCACCCAAATGCGCTTGTAGGGAACCTTATTTTGTATGTTTCAATGATGATGTTTAGGAATAGAATAAAGTTATTTTTTATAAACATGCATTATCTCCAAGTAGACACTACCTCCACTAACGGGACCTTAGATAAATGCTTTAGTTGATTTTTTTTTTATTATATTCACTTGCTTACATACAAGAAATTCATGTATTGAACAAGGTGTTTTTTACTTTATGGTGAAAACATGAAAATGGATAACACTTTTGCTTGTTTTTTACAAAGAAAACTGCATAATTTTCTCTTTCTTCAACTTCGACTTCTCAAAACTCATACTTTCTTTGAGAAATTAACTTTGAACTAAAAACAATATTTGTGGAGGATTGTCTTACCTCAGTACTCATATTTTTTCTTAAATAGTTATGAACATATAGTGAAAAAAATCTAATGTTTAATGCATATACTTTAAAATTTTAGGTAAAGATAAGGAGTGACCTACGTGGGTGTCTAGTTTTATATAGATGAATATTCAATTTAGGGAAAATATTATATACTCGTAATATACAAAGGTTGCACTAGTGCTTGGACTAATTTTATTTGTTTTCCTATTTAAGTACTATTTTTTATTATTTAATGAAATAGAGTAAAACAAAAAAAAGTGTCATATCAACACATTTCTACATGCACCAATCTTCCTTTTGATGTTATTACTACCAAGAAAATAAAAGTATCCTTTTGAATAGGATAGTGCAGTGGAGTCCACTGTGATTTTTTGTTATTTTTTTGATATTGTGATTTTAATGATATCAAATTTTCATTTCAAATGATTTGGAGAACAATAAAAAATTTAAGCAATAAAGTTTAGAACAAAAATATTAAAAAAGGAATCCATTGGTAGTAGGTTTGATAGATGATCTTCAAAATTTGTAGGGGTTTTCCCTTGTTGAAGTTGTAGGTTTCTAAAAACTACAATAGAATTTTTTGTTATGATTGACTAAAGCTCTCAGTTGTGAAAATATGTTAGTCAAGAGATTTATAAACAACTCTTGGCCAAGACTTTTTTGTAATCCTATTAGTTAAAAACTTGCAAACTCTCAACAAACCAAGAGTTTAGAAAACTCGCAGTCAAGAGTTTATAAAGCGCTTAGCCTAGATTTATAAAACTCTCGTCCTAGAGTTTTGTTGACTTTTAGTGCATCATCATTATGCCACCCTTACCATGCATCGCTCTAAAAAGTGTTACCCATTTTCACGTTTCCACTCTTCAATGATTTGGAAACATTATGATTGGTGTCATCTTGTTATATAAAAATGTTGAATCTCTCATTTTCCATGAAATGTATCATAACAAATAGGACTCACTTTAAAGAGGAACTAAAATAACATAATATCACCCAAGATGGGTGTGTTCATTAAAAGTTATAAGTTAGGTATTGTTGCTAGTTAAGAAGTTCACCTTTTTTCTTTTTATTGTTGAATGCTTTATTTGTCAAAACTTAGGTCATGATAGAATCTAAATATCATTCATTGTGAAACTTAGTAGAAGGTTTCATGTCCATGCCATAGCCATATATGAATCTATGATTACAAAAGGTAATTGTCATATTTTTTATCTAGCCTATATAATGTAATGCATCTTGCACCTATTTGGCCATCTAATGTAACATACCTATCTCACCACCCAAATTGTATTCCCGACGAAGTGTAACATGGAAGACATTTGGATGGCATTTAACAATATGTTTCAAAAGAAGTGCAACCATTTGTAATAAGGCCCTGTTGGCTAATTTTAGGGTCAACATATTACAACTCGATCCCTCCAAAATAATATCAACCATGAAGCATTAGGAATATGATCTTCGTCAAAGGTGAGAGATTACATAAACACCTTTTGTAGAAGATTAAAAAAAAGTTACTCTCTTGCACATTCTAGAGGACAAGATATAGGAACAATTAATAACTTCAATGTTCAGATTAGGTTTAGGATAAACAAAACACTTTTATCAACAAGTCAATGGAAAATTAATGAAATTACCCTTATTTTCATAATCCAAAATCAGTGTCATGTTAATGTTTTTATCCTTGAATTTCCAAGTTTGTATGGTGTTCTTTTACATTATAGTTGCTAAGGATAAGTTTGAGAATTGATTATATAATCCTTCAACATTTTCATTGTCTCAGTTGTGATAGTGATCATTATGTTGTATATTTCTACCCAACAGCTTGTCCTTGTAACACTAAAACAATAAGATGTAGTTTAAAAGTTCTAAGTTTTTTTTACTTTTCGGCAATGCGGCAGCATAATTGTTGGCAAAAGCATAATTTTGCATTGATTAAATCATATTTTTGAATACATAAATAGATTTAGTGCCCTCAAAAACCCAGGACACCCAAAATATGTAATCTCAACCATCGAAATCTACAATYTTTTGAATTTTTAACATAAAACTCATCAGAAAAAATATCCAAAAAAAAAGTAAAAAACTAGAACATTTACACTATGTCAAAAAATAACAATTTGATGGTCTAATGCATACTTATAGTGACGAACACATTGAATTCTTGACATARAGAAGTATGAGAATTATTATGCAAA
This sequence comes from Picea sitchensis, assembly GCA_010110895.2. Taxonomy (NCBI): domain Eukaryota; kingdom Viridiplantae; phylum Streptophyta; class Pinopsida; order Pinales; family Pinaceae; genus Picea; species Picea sitchensis. Next base: position 49,005 of record SNQJ01S0025497.1, read on the forward strand.
ACAATTTAGGCTCTATTTATTATTAAGGACAAAGGAGGTATGAATMTCAAGTGTGCATTTTATTACATTCTTCGAGATAATAATCAATCTTTTGATCACTTATTTTAACCTCTCGAGTTTTTTCTAGGCACTTGTTGTAAACCGCTCTTAATGTATTAATGACTAAAATGGTATCTTKATGCAACAATCTCTTAGCATGAGATGCAGCATTATCAATGATTACTTATTTTTCTTTTATCACATGACTCTTATGTGATTCGTAAGGTCTATGCTTGTGTATAAGATTCTATTTTCAAATCATGATTTTTCTTGTATTGCGGGACTCTTATGTGAATTATCAATTATTTCTTATTAGTCCCTGTTGTAGGCATAGAGGGACTATAGCAATCGATAATTCCTTGACTACATATTAGTTTTTCCTTTGACCCGAAATATTTGCACAATACCTATTGTTGGAGCTATGGAATTAAAATCATATATTTTTATATAATTAAAAGTGGCATATATGTATTGATCTGATTGAATAAGAGATTGGAGGTCTTATTTCCGGCTTCGTTATTCCCAATGTTTTATATGGAAACATATCCAAACTTTTTCTCGTATACTGTGTTTTTTAATCATATATTTTTCCTCTATATTGATTGAAGGTGGATTAACGTTAGCATTAGTTCGAATGTTTGTATTAGCATTTTCTGCTAGCTGAATATAACCGTAAGTTTTGATATGTACTAAGCATATTGAAATGGTTTTATATCCAAGCTTTATAGTGATTGAGAATTCCAAAGTTTATAGTGTCTTTGGCAGATGTATTTTTGTTGAAATGTATTGACACTTATTCTGAGATGTCTCAATAGGCCTGACAACTTAAATGTTTACATAGCGCGATGTCCTCGAACATCCCTGACAGCTTAAATTTTTGCATACCGCGAGGTTCTTAGACATCTTGACAGCCTTAAATGTTTATGTAAATACACTTCTCGGAGTACATTTTTCCTCGAAATTTTCTATACAGTAACAGTGAATTTGAACAGTCTTCTTTGTCCACCGCCAATTTAATATCCATTGTATGTTTCGTCCTTGTTCTACCTTTGCAATGCAATTTCCTAATTGTTGAAGCTACATACATTGTTTACTGGTTCGGTGATTTCTTGTTCTTTGTTGGTTTCTCGATTGTTGCTTGTTGTTGTTTCGCTCGCGATTCGACCCGCGCTTCTGCATTTCATAGTTCCAGAGTAAGTTTCGATGCCATACTTTCATTTGGTATTCTTTTTTTGTTGTTTAGTGTTTGCAGTTTGCAAGTAAGAATGTTTGCTTATTTGTAGTCACATGCTCCTCGTATGTTTCCTGTTTCTTTTGTGCTTGGGCTATAGTTTCGTAATCATTGGAGATACATATGTTGTTTACTGGATCAGTGATTCTTGTTGGTTCTTTGGTTCGTGGGTTGTTGGTTCTGTTTGTTTGGCTCAGGTTTGTGCTTTGGGGCCCTAGGGGTGCAGTTCGGCCTGTTCGTTCTTTCTCGTTGGTCTAGTGCTTGTTGTTTTCTTTTCTTTGATTTGGCCTTGCAGGGTTGGGGTCCAGCGGCGGTGGTTGGAGCTTTTACTTTTTCTTTTCTTTTTGGATTATTATTGTTTTTTTGGGTGCTTTACGGTGTCCAGCCCCTACACCCAAGAGTTGACATGCAGTTGTGTTATTTTCCCTGTCTTCTGAGGCCGATATGTGTTATTCTGTGATATTTTGTTGGTGCTTCACTGCTAACATGAAAGAAAATAGTTGCATGCAAAATTGTTCGAGGATTACATGTGAAATTGCAATATTCGTTGTTTTTTTGTTGGAATAAAGCATATGTATGCAGGCTACATTTATAAACCATGTATGGTCAGATGTGTCGATATGACATTACATGTTCTTTCTCCTCTACATAGACTGGTGTGTGCATGATAAAATTTGTGTTGTGTTGAAGATGTGATATGTGCAATGAAGTTTCTGCAAGATTATATTTGGATGTCTGGAAGCATGTTTGGGTGGTTTGCCACGGAAAACCGAAAACTTGTATCGTGGGCACAACAGTCTATGTAGAGGATAAAGAACATGTATTTCCATCGATGGAAGCATATCTGGATAAATTTCCACGAAAAACCAGAAATCGTTTAACTATGGCCATGCAATTGCGTGATATTTTGTGCCTTGTAATATATTTTGGGCAGCGAAAAAAAATTACACGTTTACAGCCATGGATAGAGAAGCGCAAAGGTTCATGTTTCTTCCTTTCTAGATTGTTCGTTGAGTCTGTTTTAGTGTATGTACATATTGATTTTTCTTCGGTGAATACCATCTTCCATTGATGTTCATTGTATTTTGTGCGTTCCCACATTCAAACAAATAGAATAGTTGGAGAAAGCGAGGGAGTCTCCACTGCATTGGTTGAAGAGGATATAGAAAGGTGCATGCTTGTATTGTTGTTTCATATTGCATTGTTTTGTATTTCATTTATGGTATGTATATGTGCTCAACTAGTTTATTATGTGTACATGTTGCATGCCTTTCTACATGGTAAGTTGTCTTTGTTGCATGCATTCCTGCATACTAACCTGCTTCGCTCATTGTGTTTTCCCTGCATTGTTGCATCTAAACAAATAGAATAGGTGGAGATGACGATGGGCTCTTTCGCGGGTAAATAACCCTCTTTCTCTTTCTTTTACATGTTTGTCTTCATTATAAGTTATCTTCAATACATGCATTCCTGCATACTAAGCTAGTTCATGTCCGTTGTGTTTTTGCTGCATTGTTGCATTTAAACAAACAGAATGGTTGGACAGGACGATGGACTCTTTGGCGGGTAAATAGACCTGTTTCTCTTTCTTTTAGATGTTTGTCTTCGTACTAACTTGCCTCCATGTGCATTACATATTCGGCGTTGCTGCCTTGGAAAAAACAGGTTGCTTGGACAGGGAGATGAATTGTTTTGTGCAACAGCAGAGGGTTATGTGGCACAATCTTATAAAAGGTATACCAAGTGTGTTGGTAAATTAAATATACAAACAAGGTGGGGGCATATAATATTAGACTTGAAAACGATGACTTGGGGGTAATGGGCCTTTCTTCCCTCGCTATTTCTACTTTTTCCAGTTTTATTATCCCTTTTGTTTTCTAATTCATCTGTTTAGTGTGCTTTCCGAAAATTCCTTCGTGCGTCGGTTGGCAGACCAACGGATTCACATATGTGGTCGTGATTCTACCTTATTCCATAGTTACCCACTTTCTCGATTGCGGGTGCCAGCTTCTGGGGTTCCGCGATATATAGATTGGCCATAGTGCCCCGTGCTCACGCCCTATTTACTGTTAAACATTTCTCCAGTTAAAAAAAACATATGCATACAGTTTTACGGTTATTTAGTCCTTCTGATCCACAATATACAATGCATATGCTTATTTAGTCTTGATGTTCATCTACACATGATTGCATCAGAAAAAGTTGGACTAGTGACATGGGCATGAGCAGTCAGTCATCCCAGACATCAGCAAACCAACAAGGCCAAAGGTAAAGATGCATATGCTCTGCTCTTACTATGTTTACTAAAAAAATATCTTGTGCTATATATTCATCTATGGGATGGCGGATATGTTGATGTTATCTACAATACATGGTTTGCAGCTCGCAAGAAGTATCAACAAGTACAAGCAAGACGTCGAACACGCTGCATGTTCTGCAAACTAAGAGGTGTGCTTGCGAAACTCTGGTTCCATAGTTCATCAAAGCTATGCGTGTACTTGTAGATTTATGCCAGTGAAAGAAGAATACACAAAAAAAAATGCGCATTACCATTCACTTTAGTTTTCCTGTTCAAAAAATGTCATCGGGTCTAGAGTTGTGACATCCAAAGTATTGTCAATAGAGGGCTTGAACAACCACCGTTCTGGACAACTGTTCATCAGGAACATAATGGTTGTCTATAGCACCTAGTTGGACAAGGAAAACAAAAGTAGATCCATTATGTGTGTTGACATGACAGACAAGGAGGCCATGATGACAGTGACATTGACAGTTCCTCCACAACTTGTCCAGAAACATGCAGAAAAGATATTGTCACATAATGGGATATCCATTACAAATTTTAATATATTTTTGAAAACAGTATATGACCATGGTGATTGCAATCGAATTATTTTGTTGAGTGAAACAAGCATTGTGGAAAAAATTCTCGTTGTTTGTTCAGAATATCATTTCGTCTCGGATTTGACTATCAGCCAGCTTGCACAAAGCACTGATATTTACCCAATCGAAAAAATTGGGGCAGTTGTCACACTAGCGAGGAAATTTGGCTCGCAACACATTCTCCATATAAAAGATGGAGAGTTGGACAGCAACAAGGCAATGGTACCGCTTTTCATATTCATCTTTGTCCTTTACTTTTGCATGTGCATGTATCTCGGATAAGTTACACAAATATTGCATTGTTCCATGTTGCAGCTACAATTGTTCGATACGTATTCAGATTTGTTTTCATCAATGGAACAACAATTGCATAAAGGGAAGATTCCACTTATGTTGTTCAAAAATATAACAAAGAAGAGGGATGTTAGAGAAAGGATCTTTCGGAAAACCCAGGCAACGTTTGTAACAGATTTGTGAGAAGATATAGTAGAGGATCTGAAGAAACTAGCTACCTCTACAACTGTTGTGTGTATACATCCACAAAATCATCCTCACTTTGCTTGTAGAAATAGACTTGCACACATTTATGCGCATGTTTAATTTTTTTCTTTTATTTTTTAAGGGAAGGGGGGGTGCAGTTGTGTATTATATTGTTCAATGTATTAATTCCTATGCTCACGTTCTCAAGTTGAAGGTGTTTTAGTTGTAGCCAATGTGTACTCGACCCCCTTTGAACCTGTATGTGAAAAATGAAACTCCCTTGCTTCTGCCTCTGCTTTGATAAGTGATGATACGATTGATTGTCTGCGACGCGGTGAAAAATGTCCATATATATATGGACATTGCGTCAATGATGTTATATGAACTATTGGCAACACAACCGTGCATTGTACAGTTAGGCAGCCTCTGTTACAAAATGTGTTTCCTAAGTTGGCAGAGTTGTCGTAGGAAACTTATTTACAGAAAAAGGCAAGCAGTGTGTACATGTTGGGCGAGCTTCGGATACATATCAAATTCACCTTAAATGAGGACAATCCAATTTTGCATATCGGCTGAAGAAGGGGAAAAAAAAAATTGTATATCAAACTTTGGCAGGAAAGGAAAATACCTCATGTGTCTCTGTGATATTTGTTCAACATCGAGATGAATGTTCATTGGACTTGGCTACCTGGGATTGCACGTGCATAATATTAGCATGGAAGAAAACCCCATATATCCCATGGCCCCGGTTATTTTCTACTGGCAACATATACCAGATGCAAGAGAAAACGATTGCAGCGATGTCTTTTCTTTGAATATCAAATTGTTTGGTGCAAACACCGATGGGTTCTGCTTTATGGAACCTTCTGGAAACTTGCTTGCGGCCTATTTGAAGTTTAGTTGGTTCTTAGTTATGTATTTTTTCTGTCAATTTGTATACCGTGGAACTTCAACTGTTCTTTGGAGGACACAACACAATATAATTGAATTTTTTAGCCAACCAGTCCGCAGATCCGCCTGATAGTTTCTATTGCGTTGTCACGCAAATGTATTATGTGGCTTATTTTACCATATTTCATTCATCGATGAACCTGGTCAAATTATTGTTCTGGAATAATTTGAAATTAACGAATATATAGTGTGCGAAGTGAAATTGTACTATCATATCAACAAGAGGCCCTTAAAATTCAAATTGGTCGTTGTTTTGGCATTTTTTCTTATTTGATGAACTTGGTAAAATTGATGTCCTTGAATAATTTGAAATCAACGAATATATATTGTGTCGAGTGCAATTGTGCTATCATATGAACAAGAGGCCTTTTAAATTGAAATTGGTCCTTGTTATGCTTGCGGTGATAGAATTTTAAAAAAACTTTATTTTTTTCCTTCATTTTTTTAAAAATAAGCGATTTAACATCCTTTAATAATTTAATGTAATTCACTTGTACAAAATTCATATTTATAATTAATAATTTGGTATTTGAAAATAATGTTTTAGATAAAGTTAGATAGGATGACCATCCCTAAAGAATTGCAATCTTGAACCCACCAGTCATGCAGTCCTATCGATTTCTATTTTGCGGAACTCTAAGTGTTGTTTGGAGGACACAGAACAATAAAAGTGCAATGTTGAGTGAAGCAGACCGCAAGTCCGCCTCTCAATTTGTTTATCGTGGAACTCTGGGTACTATTTGTAGGACACAGAACAAAAAAGGCTTAATTTTCAACCCGCCAAGAAGAGAACCTGTGATCCAAAAAGTGCCTAAGTATGGAATGAGGGATCTGCATATGCTCTATAAAATCGCATGTCCATACTTTATAAAAGTACATGTTTTCTATGTATTGCTCGTTTGTCAAAATACTTTTATATCACTCGGCCGACCAGATTGTACAAACTTTCTTGTCTAAATAAATTTTGCAATATCAATATTTAATATTAATAATTTTCATCGAGACCATATGTCAATCTATATATCGCGGAACTCCGAGTGTTATTTGGAGGACACGGAACAATGAAAGTGCAATGTTGACCAACCATCCCGCAGGTCCGGTTGTCAATTTGTATATCGAGGGATTTTGGGTGTTATTTGTAGAGCGTGGAACAATAGAGGCCCAATTTTCATCTTGCCAGCCCGAGAGCCCCCGATCCAAAAAAGTGACTAAATATGGAATTAATCCGGAATCGCTATGGAACGATAAAAGTGCAATGTTGAGCCAACCAGCCCGCATGTGTGTCTGTCAATTTGTATATCGCAGAAGTCTAGGTGTTATTTGTAGGACACAGAACAATAGAGGTTCAATTTTCAGCTCACCAGGCCGAGAACTCGCGATCCAAAAATTGCCCAAGTATGGAATGAGGGATCCGCATATTCTCTATAAAATCTGATGTTGAGTCAAGCAGCCCGCAAGTACACCTGTCAATTTGTATATCGCAGAAGTTTGGGTGCTATTTGTAGGACACGGAACAAAAAAGACTCAATTTTCAGCTCGCCAGGCCGAGAACCCGCGATCCAAAAAGTGCCTAAGTATGGAATGAGGGATCCGCATATGCTATATAAAATCTCATGTTGAGTCAAGCAGCCTGCAAGTGCACCTGTCAATTTGTATATCACGGAAGTCTGGGTGCTATTTGCAGGGACGGAACAAAAGACTCAATTTTCAGCCTGCCAGGCCGAGAACCCATGATCCAAAAAGTGCCTAAGTATGGAATGAGGGATCTGCATATGTTTTATAAAATCTCATGTCCATACTTTATAAAAGTACATGTTTACTATGTATTGCTCGTTTGTCATAATACTTTTATATCACTCGCCCAACCAGATTGTACAAACTTTCTCGTCTAGTTAAATTCTGCAATATCAATATTTAATATTAATAATTTACCTGGAGTCCATCTGTCAGTCTGTATATGGCGAAACTCTGAGTGCTATTTGGAGCACACAGAACAATGAAAGTGCAATGTTCAGCAGCCATCCCGCAGGTCCGGTTGTGAATTTGTATATTGCATAATTGTGGGTGCTATTTATAGAGCACGGAACAATAGAGGCCCAATTTTTAGCCCACCGACCCAAGAGGCTCGTTCCAAAAAAGTGACTAATTATGGAATTAATACAGAATCGCTACGGGACAATAAAACTGAAATGTTGAGCCAACCAGGCCGCAAGTACGCCTATTAATTTGTGTATCGTGAAAGTCTAAATGTTATTTGTAGGACATGGAACAATAGAGGTTCAATTTTCAGCCCGCCAGGCTGTGTTCCCGCGATCCAAAAAGTGCCTAAGTATGGAATGAGGGATCCGCGTATGCTCTATAAAATTTCATGTCCATATTTTATAAAAGTACATGTTTACTATGTATTGCTCGTTTGTCAGAAAACTTTTATATCGCTTGCCCGACCAGCTTCTACATATTGTCATCTAATTAAATTGTGCAATATCAATATGTAATATTAATAATTTGGGGTTCAAAATAATGTTTTTAGATATGTTAGATAGTTTATAGGGATTGGCATCCGTAAACAATGGAAAACTTGAACCCAGCAGCCCTCTAGTCCATTTGTCAATCTGTATATCGCGGAAAAACGAGTGTTATTTGGAGAAAACGGAACTATGAAATCGCAACGCTGAGCCAGGCAGCTCGCAGGTCCGCTTGTCAATTTGTATATTGCAGAATTGTGGGTGTTATTTGTAGAGAACGAAACAATAGAGGCCCAATTTTCATCTCGAAAGCCCCCGATCCAAAAAAGTGGCTAAATATGGAATGGCGGATCCGTACATGATCTATAAAAATTTCATGTTCATAGTTTAGAAGAGTACATAGTTAGTATGTATTACTCGTTTTTCGGAAAACTTGTAGGTGCGGAAGCTGGCAGATTCATGACTTCATATTTCACTTACTTTTATATCACCAGGTCGACCGACCGCTTGGCTATTTGATATTGTAATAAACGAATATAAATTGGCCCAAGTCCAATTGTGCTACGACATGAATACGAGTCCCTTAAAATTCAAATAGCTGGCAAGTCTTCTTGTCAATTTGTATATTGCGGAAATGTGGGTGCTATTTGTAGGACACGGAACAACAGAGGGCCAGTTTTGAACCCGCTAGCTCGAGAAGCTACCATCCAAATATTGGCTAAGTATCGAATGAGGGATCTGTACATGCTCTATAAAATGTCATATCCATAGTTTTGAGAAGCACATCTTTACTATGTACTACTTGTTTCCTCTGAATCTTGTTTAGAAGATAGGAAACAATAGAACTGCAATGTTGAGCGACCCAGTCCGCAGCTTCGGCAGACAATTTGTATATTGCGGGATTCTGGGTGCTATTTGTAGGATACGTATCGATAGAGGCCCAGCTTTGAACCCGACAGACTGAGAACCCGCAATCGAAAAAGTGGCAAAGTATGAAATGTGGGATTCATACAAACTCTAAAAGAAGCTCGTGTCCATACCTTGTAAGAGTTCATACTTAGGGATTCGCGAATTGAATTCCAATTGTGCTATTACATCAACAAGAGGCCCTTAAAATTGAAATAGTCCGCAAATGGGCTTGTCAATTTGTATATCGAGGAACTGTGGGTGTTATTTGTAGGACAGGTAACAACGAATTCCCACTTCCGCAATTTACAAATTTACATCTTTCATTAACACTCTGCAATATTTTAATGTTTAAAAAAAAAAAAAAGAGTTTCCAGGGAGTAATTATATGTATATGTAAATATAATTTTTAAATATGATGTTTTTATTTTTATCATATACTTTCGCTTTATGTTTGGTTGATCCTTTTAGAAATTGACGGCCGATATCTGTCACTGAGATGCAATATGACCATCGGCCTTTCACGTCTCCTGGGTATATCTTCTGTCATTTTTTTTTTGCAACCCGCCCATCTGCTTTCCATACTTAGGTATTTGTTGGAATCGGTTTCGCCATCATTGTTGCCTTCGTACTTGTTTCCAGATGTGCAATAATTAAGTTTTAATGGTAGTAGTCATCATGTAGGAACCGTTAACATTGTCATTAATGTCCAGAAATCCAGAGAAGATTTGTCATTACTACGAATTAAACTAAGATTTGCGCACAAGTATGTTATGTTTTCCAAGTATTCATTTCAAAGATGTTGCAGTACTTTTTTTAACCTCTCTTTGTCATCACCGCCACCTTCGCACTTTTTCCTAATTGTGCAATTAGTGATCTGTGATGGTGACAGCTCATTCTGCATGAACCCTGGAGGTTGTCATTGATCAGCGAAAGGCTTGAGGAGATATTCCATTGATACGCATTAAACCATAATTTGCAAAAGGTTATATTATACCTCCCCGATTTTCATTTCAAACATTGTCTCCAGCAAATGAAAATTCTTAAGAACTTGTCGCAGCATTTATGTCCAGACATAGTAAACACATTGGGGCATAATGGCCAGAGGTTCCACTATTCCAGATCATATTCTTACTATTCATCTCCCTCCGCCCAGGAGCAAAAAAGGAGATGGTCCCTTGGTACACCGAGAGATATATTTCAAGCCAAAAAATTCCAAGGAAACACTGCCTGCTCACAGAACCTTCCCACTTGCATTCATGGTTGTCGCAGAAGTTGATGTCATGAATTCTGAACTAGAAGAAGATCATCTGATGGGCGATGATACGGAAATGCATGATGGCAATGCAAAGAATATTCCCACTCCTACGCCCAAATTGAAATCAACCATAATGGATGGAACTTCTCGGCTCGATGATGGCGATCCTGACAACACCAAAAGCAGTTTCAGAAAAGAAACCGACGGTAAATGCAATAGCCACTTTGCAGCGCGAAAGTAGGAATTCCAGAGTTTGAAATTAGTCTGCTCTGGGCGGAAGACTTTCACTGTGAAGAAATGATATGTTGATGCTCCCAGAGATATATTTCAAGCCAAAAATTATTGATTGACATCTTCGGGAATCAGGTCCAAAACTCTTGTTGTTGTAAGGCATTTTTCTGTTAGTCATCTCCTTCTGCCCAGAATGGACTAATTTGGCCCTCTGGAATTGCACGTGCAACCTGTGCTCCTGAATTTTTTTGGACTTTGCAGAGTCGGTATCAGCTAAGGGCTATTCCATTTGCCCTGCAACGTTTTTCGTCTTCTTCCTCACCAGAAGCTTCTGAAAACTATCAATTTCAGCACGGGATGATTCATCGAGGAGAGAACTGCAAAGATCTTGCATACTGCGGATCCCGTGCGTGTGTTTGTCACAGATACATTCAATGTTTTGGCTCAAAGAACTGGGTCCAATTTCTAAGGATAGATGTACAATACTCAACGTTTTTCTTTTTTTTTAAATGGATTTGCTATTAAGAAATATTTGCCTTTGACTCTTCATTGTTGCTTCTTTTATGGATTTAACGCGTGTTCTCATTGGCATGGTTCGGTGGTCTCGTACTTCTTCGATATTGTGTTTACTTGGGTTATTTTTTTCTAAAATGGAACATCTAACAATTATATGACAATGCATTGTGTCAATCCACCAGCCTTTTATGTAAACAAAAAATGGATTGCACAGTTTGAAACCAACGTTCAATTCCATTTGCAATGCAGATAGAACATAACAATACCAATGCACAATGTTGCAGCGAAATCATTTTTCTTGTTTCTAGACATGCAATTATTAAGTTTTAATGCTAACAAACCATAATGCAAGAAGTTTAATACTTGAGTTAATATGTTGCAGTCATGGAAGAATGTATCAAGAACACAGTTACACCCACACGTTCCAATAAAATCTAATCTTTAACAAAGCATTTGCTGGCAATTAGTAGAAAATGATGTTCAGTGGTTAACTTAATATTTTACAGTCATGGAAGAATGTATGAAGAACATATTTACACGCACACGTTGCAATAAAATCTAATCTTCAACAATGCATTTGCTGACAATTAGTAGAAAATTATGGTTTTGCAACAATGGGGCTTCTTTGAAACCAACTCGCGCTTACGAAAACTGTCTCCCGACTTTTTATTTTCCAACTCTTGTATTCCCTCTAGTTTCTCTTCCTGGTTACTTAATCATTGTTTTCCCGAAAATGCCTTGCTGCGCAGCTTGGCGGATTGACGCGTTTCCAACTACCGCTACCCCTTTCTTTAAGTTGATCCTCTATTGTTCTGTGTCCTACAACTGGCACCCAGAGTTCCTCGATATACAAATTGACAGGCGGACTTGTCCGCTGGGTGGGTCGAAATTTCACTTCTACTTTTTCGTGACCTCCAAACAACATTCGGAGCTCCGTCATATACAAATTGACAGACGGTCTCCAGGGTTGACAAGCTCATGATTGCCTTTCTTTACCGATGGAAAAGTGCTAAAACGAGCCATACCACATTTGCGACATAGAAGCTATATTAAAGGGAAAAGTATTTCCTCTATACTTTCGTCTGCTGCAAACACCACCCACAGTTCTGCACTATACAAATTGACAGTCGGACTTGCCCTCTTCCGTGCTATACATTTTGCACTGAAAACTTCCGAGAAATACAATTTAACCGTCGGGTCCTCGCATATTTTGTGGAACTATTGTCACCCCATTTTGAATCCCGTATGTCCGCTTTCCATACTTCGCCATTTCTTCAAATTTCTTTGTCGGATCGTCGGTTTGGCAGGTTGAAAAAACATTCAGTTTATAACCGTTGTTTCATATGCCCACGCCCCTTTGCAATTAGAAGTTGCCAATTATATATAAGATCTTATTGCTACGCATGCAATTAGAAATTTCCCTATTCTATACTTAGCCACTTTATCGGAATTCCACAAATATACAAACCGGCCGCTGAACTGCCCCATCATGATCTCTTCCGTTTTACACATTTTGCACTCAAAATTTCTGATACATGAAATTTGATCGTGCAACACTTGGTTGTCCTGAGTATCCCCGTAATTCTTTTTTGAATTCCGTCCGACCGCTTTTCAGAGCTTGCCATTCTTTCCTTGCTTTTTGTCGTCTCCGTCACCTTCGCACTTGTCTATAATAAAAGAAAAAAAAAATTATATATATATATATATACATATCTTGTTTCTAAATATGGAATTGCTGGCATTTAATTCTAACAGGTCATCATGCAGAAACCGTATAAATTGTCATTGATGGGCGAAAGGCTCAAGGAGATCTCGTATTGATGCGCATTAAACCAAAATTTGCAGGGGGATTATACTATCCCTTCCGAGTGTGGATTTCAAAATCATGAAATCTCGTTCGCACATCGTGGCCTTCGCACGTTCATGAAACCTCCAATCCTTAATTGCTCTTCGTCATACCCGTCACCTTCGCATCTATAAATATGCAATAAATAAGTTTTACTACTAACAGTGCATCATGCACCACCCATACAGATTGTCATTACTCGGCGAAAGGCTCGAGGAGATTTCCCATTCATAAGCATTTAACCAAGATTTAGCAAAGAGTTACATTATCCTCTCTAATTGTTCATTTAAACCATCATCTGCAGCAAACCAACGTTCTCATAAAGCTATGGCATCAGCTTGACAACAGTTCTGTGGAGATACACTCAACATCTTCGGGTGCGAGGACCAGAACTTCTAGTGGTCCAGGCCATATTCTTATTACTCAACCTCTACTGAGAGAACCAAGTAATTTGGACCTCCGGGATTGCTCGTGCAGGCTGTGTCCTTGAGGTTTTCGACTGTAAGGACATGGTCTCTTGGTGCGTCGATAAATTTATTTCAGAGAAAAGAATTATTCCACTGCGGGACCACTCTTCTGTTTCTTTTTCACCTCAAGTCTTTCGCTAGATGCTAAAATTGTCAGATCCAACATTGACGTTCAGAGGAGAAGATTGTGAATAGTTCCTAGCAAAGCATAATAACAGATTGGACCTCTTGCCCCATTTTTTGGAAACCCTGCTTCTAGTTCCTAAAGATATTACAAGCATGCAGGTTAGTTCCTTTAGAAATCCATTTCGTGAAATTGTCTGGTTGTTTACAAGAATAACCGGATAGGATTCCACAACCACTGTTTCTCGCATGGCCCTTTATATTTTTTATTTCACAGTCAACGAACAAGCTATTTTTTATTTGGGCGGGTTAATTTCCCATGAAATCTGTTCCCAATTGTCAAGCTACAAAAGGGAAAAGAAATTTTATATGTCATCCTATTTAGTTTTTGCAATAGCATATTCTTGTCGGTTTCTGCAACTGTCTTTGTCCAAGAATGTCAACTACGAATTGCACCCAGTAACGTTCTGGTACCAGGCCTTGTGGAAGCACAAGGCTTCCCACTTTTTTTATGAGGTTTTTAATGGGTTCCTGACTGTTTTCAAAGTTTTGTTGTTAGGAGAAGATATTCCCCGCATATCTGAACAAGCAACTTGCTTTTTGGACAAGAAGGGGACACTCGAACTTTTAGATAGTTACATTGTGATAAGAATTTTTGGCTCCATGGAATAGCCTGCTCTCATTCCACGTCACATTACGGACAGAGTGTTTGTTGCAGAAGTAGCACGCCAATACAGCTACTGGTTCCATCTGTTCCAAAAGAAGAAGAAAAAAATAGTTCATTCCTCTTCCTTGGAAAGTAGGGGAGTTCGTGTTGAAAAACATCAACAAACTTGACGATTTCGTAGCACATTATAGCATCTCCAACCTGAGATATATTGAAATCATAAGAGAGTTCGACCCCTATAATATTTTTCTGCAACATTTACAAACACTTGGCCTCGACGATTGTTTTTTAAATAAACACCTGCCCAAAAGCAGAGACAGTGGCGACAACGGTCCTGCCTCTGATGCCGGTGACGTGGACACAGTGCAAAGTTGCACTAAATTATACACGCAACAGGGGAAAGGCCCCAGTGAGAAGAGTGTTCAATCCGCAAATACCACTCCAAAAAGTACGACATCCCAGAGCATCGCTCCAACGGCCCACCACAACAACAAAGAAACTCAGAGTTCTTCAAACGGAGGAGAAGATAACAACCCTCCTCATTCTAAAATTGATAGTTCTCACAAGCTTCCACTAGAGAAGAAGAGAAAAAAAAATTGGGACAGGCGAAAGAGCTGGAAATTTAGAGTGAGAACATGGAACTTGAAATTGATCTGGATAGCATGATCCACTTCCTTGATCAGCGCGGAGACGCCATCCACCATAGCCATCCAATGGACATATTCGTCATCGAAAATTTTGACGAAGATGAATCCTTCATGTTCCAGAGCGTTGTTTTTTATAGCCAATCCAAAAAATTGATAATTGAGAAAAAAAAATGTTAAAAATAAGAAAGGCAAATCTCGTTCAGAGGTTCACGTTGCCAACATGCGACCATCCCAAATCTGTCAACTTCACACCGCCAACGGAGAATCACTTCATGATTCCATTGGAAGCATGGAGACCGAGAATGTCAGACTGAAGAACAAGGTCAAGGAATTGGAAGACGCTTGCATTCCTATGCCATTGCTTGCCAATCCTTTGGCAATAATAGCCATGCCTAGCACCCCTGCACCCAATGTAAAAGCATCATCCACCCTCCTCGCATCCTGTAAAGGATATGTGGAGGATAATATCAAAAAAAGAATGGAACTGGTTACCGAGGCGTGGAAAATATCACAAACCATCAGTTCCCTTGAAACCAAGGCACATAGTTTGCTCGAGATTTTGCAAGCCGAGTTAAAAAATGAAAATAAATTCTTTTTAAAAATGGTCATTCATTTTGGCAAGATTGTCAACAATATGACAGAAACAAAAAGAAGAGAAGAACTTCCATCCAAAAACCAGATCGGTCAATTGAATGCATGTTGAAAAGAAAAAGTGAAGAACCTGCATCTCATTGTTGAGTCATGTGAACAAACCATATCGAAGAAAGATAAATTATTCATTGGGCTATCAAATATACATTCCAAACATAAAATTGTAACTAGTTTGAAAATGAAATTCCCACAAAATAAATATAATATCCATCTTTATGACATCCATTTTATGTCAATGAGACCTTTGTTTCAATTCTTTTAAATTGCTCCTTAATAACGTTCTATTACATTTTAATCTTGTCGACTCCTTCAAAAAAAAAAAATGCTAATTATTATTCATTTTTGAACTCATGAAAGTTTGAGTTCAAATCATGTTATAAAGGAATTTCTTCCATGATGCTTTTTACATCAAATTACAGGTCTCTTTCACGATTCGAACAATTTTAATAATTTCTTCAAATCTTTTAATTATGTATTTTTTATCTTTTACTTCTATTTTGGACTTTTGTAAGAACGACGGCTCTTCAAAACTAATATCTAATTTTAGTTTTAGCAAATTACAAAGATTATGTTAAGAGAAAACAAGTTGTCTCCCAGAATGACAATGGCAGTTATCTGGTAACCTATCGGTAATATTTAACATTTGCTTGTGTAACTTCAAAGATTCATCAAATGTGTTAGCATACTTGTTGGTTTGTCCTGGTGGTGAGTGTAGCTTTGAGTATGTAACTTTACAACAAAAAGAACTTTATGAGTAAAGAGAAAGATAACATTGTCCCTATATAAACCATGTGAAAGAAAGATTAAAAGATGTAAAGCATGATTTTGTGAAGAAAGAGTATCAATCCAAAAATGGTTGCAAGAGATACAAGAAGGACGTGAATATAATGCAGGTTGGATAAAGTTTATTGCTTGTAACAAATTACTTTTTTACAAGGTGTATATAAGCGAGTGTTGGGAAGGTAAGTATTTTATGTTGTATTTGAGTGATTGTGTGCTTCCCTAGGAATTCATGCAAAGCATTTTCAAAATTTTATTGAAATTGTAACCCAAGCCTACATGTCCAATTATTTTACAAATTCACTCTCTTTTGTTTGACCCATAAAGTGTGCATAAGTGGTTCAAAATTGTTTCCACTATGATTGTGTCTAGAACATATGCAAAACATTTTCTATTAGTTGAAAGAAAAATATGTAGTTGTGCATACTCAAATATCCATATAGTATTGATAGTGTATAATACAATGTAATGCAAAGGAAAAACACAAAAATTTAGACAATGGGAACAATGAGGATGATGATGATGTCCTTGGTTGCTTGTGGTAGAACAAATGTGTTGTAGCAACAAGCTACAAACATTGTGCAGAATGAAAAAAAAATGGTTCAAAAAACAAGAAGATATTGTCAAGTACGTCATGAGTTACATGGGAGGTCGTTGAGGGTTTGTGCATTATTGGTTTGGTAAACTAATTTTGTTTCCTTTATTTATTTTGTAAATGTTAGATTTTCATAGTTGTTTTCCGGATAATCCACACTTGGTGTCATTTTCGTTGTTGGTGTCATTTTCGTTGTCATCGACGTTTCGAATATGAATCGGGATTCATCATCAGGACTAATTGTCAAATGTAAGCATGTTGATTTGGTCAATTAATACATGTACATGACAATTTCTTTTTTTTATTTTTATTAAAAAAAATTATTAAAAATTTTACTAAGTCAACCATCTATAAACCCTAATTTTAATTATAGAGCTAATTAATTAGAAAACAAGGGAAATTCAATTAAATTAATAAATTAATAAAACAATTGCTACATAAGTATATCATAACTAATTATAAATATTGATAATAGTATACCTATACGGATCTAGGGTTTTAAATGATTAAAAATGATAGTTTAAATTATGTGGTAGGGTTGTTTAAACAATCATTTTTAATCATTTAAAACCCCAGATCCCTATAGGTATACTATTATCAATATTTATAATTAGTTATGATATACTTATGTAGCAATTGTTTTATTAATTTAATAATTTAATTGAATTTACCTTGTTTTCTAATTAATTAGCTTTATAATTAAAATTAGGGTTTATAGATGGTCGATTTAGTAAAAATTTTAATAAAAATTTAAAAAAGAAATTGTTCTGCCTGTATTAATTGACCAGATCAGCATACTTACATTTGACGATTAGTCCTGATGATGAATCCCAATTCGGATTTGAAACATCGATGACAATGAAAATAACACCAACTGTGGATTATCCGGAAAACAACTCTGAAAATCCTCACCACAGAAACTTGAAAACAGTAATGTTAGATTTGATTAAGTTAAATATAAGCATGTTTTTAACTCTGCCTTTGGTTTGTTCATGTGGGAGAAAAGGGGTTGCATCCTTACATTTAATTGTTTTGAAGTAGGACTCTTTGAAAACTTCAAAATAATTTTTCCGTAGCTCTGAAACAAGTAAATACTTGGAATAAGGCATCTAGTGAATAAAACAGAGGTTGTGAGTTCAAATCATGACGGAAAAATTGAGATTTTGTTATTTTCCTCTTAGTTGATAGTCAAAGAGAAAAAGAATGAGGGAGTGTAGTTTTGGAATATAAATTGAGTGATAGTTTGGTTGTTTAGAGCACTTTGTTGTGAGATACAAGGTCAAAGGTTCTAAATTAATAAAAAAATTGAATTGACGCCTAAGGTAGTTGCTTGGTTGATTTCAAAGCAATACTAAAGGAGCCTAATTTTGGGTGGTTGATACAGGATTATTATATGTTTTCTTTAAAAGGCGTGTATTGGGCATATAGCACTTGTTTGTTGTGGTACTCATCTATTGTGAAAGCATTTTTTAAATCACCCAAAATTTTCTTATATTTCTAATGGTGCAATGCATTTGCTTAAAAAATTCTATCATTAAGAGAAAAGTATGCTCAAAGCATACAGGGAATGCTCAACACAGCAATAACTCAATGAGTAAATTGTGAGTTTTGTGCACAAGTATTGATTTATGAGTGAACTATTATCTTTGGTAAGTCGAAGGATCAAAACTTGAGTTGGTGTTTGAGGTGATCGCATGGGTGATATCTCAGGTCAACAATGAAGGGCCTAATTTTGAATACTTGATACATGGTTACCAGACATTTTCTTTAAAAGACTTATCTTGGGCATATAGCACTCTTTTGTTATTAAAGTATATTTGAAATTGCTCAAAATTTTCTGAAGATTCTAATGGTGCAATGTATTTGTTAAAATTTTGCTATCATTAAGAGAAATTTATGCTCAAAGTTTGTGGATCGTACTTTATGCAATGATAATTCAATGAGTAACTTCTGAGTTTTGTGCAACAAGTATAAGTGTTGATGGATCGTAATTTATGCAATGATAATTCAATGAGTAACTTCTGAGTTTTGTGCAACAAGTATAAGTATTGATTTATGTGTGAACTATTATCGCGGATAAGTTAAAGTAGCCTATTTATTTCACTTAGTGCATAATGAATTGATGTTTGTGATTTGAGACTCATAATGGGGGTTTTCCCACAAAAGGTGGTCCTTGCAAATGGAAGTTTTCCGTACATATTGGTTTCACCCAAAAGGGTTCCTCAAAAAGGGTAGATTAACACCCTGTAATGGGTGGAGACTCAAAATGGATAGATCAAAGGCTCAAAATGGGTGGTTTGAAGCCCTATAAAAGGTAGTCTGAAGACCACAAAGGGTGGTAAGAGGTTGCATTGAATAGCTAATTTTAAAACCCGCAAAAGGTGGTGTGCAGACATGAAAAGGCTGGATTCAAACCATGGATTATGTGTCCTATTGAAGAAAACCTTGACGTAGGACCCAAGTCAAATAGAACCCATATTTTGTGTTTTCTTGAATCAAGTGTCGTGCCATCTCAACCCAAATAAACATGTTAAAATATTAAGCTTTATTTTTTGGTGGATTCATGGCGTCACACATGTATGCCCAGGGGATGGTTTGGTTTTAAGCCACCTAGTTGGTGTCCATGATTGAATTCAATAAAATGAAATTCGATTACCATTCAATTCAAAAAATAGATTCACCGAGTTTTCTTGTAACTTCCTCAAAACATCTCAAATGTATGTGAGTGCGTGTGCATTTAAAGTTTAACAAAAAAATTATTTGCAATAAAGTTAAAAAGTAAATTGCCTAGCCATTCAATTTAAAATTCACCATAAAATTGATTTTTTCCTTCATATTTGTCAATGCTTGAGATTTGGTAAATTTCAAAAAATTTCAAATAAAAATGTCAAATGCAGTGCGAGGTTTGAGCCCACTGTACCAAACAACTATAATATTGGGTTCATACTTTTGATGTACCTAATGCCTATTTAAAGGCACCTAAGTAATGTTTGAAGAATATCATACTATTAGATCATTGTTCACCATGTTTTCTTGTGTATACTCTATCCATTCCCTCATTTTCTCTGCGCCATGTGCTCCTCTGAGTATATATATATAGAGAGAGAGTGTTTTTTTTACCATTTCTTTGAATAACGGATTCTTGCTTTGCATCTAAAATGATATAGAACTTTCTAAAACAGACTTATATCATGTTAGAATGTCCAGCCCATTACACGATGGTTTTAAGTGAGGTCAAAATGAACTTTGATGTAATTCTTAAGTTTTTGATTCACCATATAGAACTATTTCTATATTTTGTCATCTTGTACCATTTTCTAATTATAGAAAAGTCTTCAAAATAGAAGTGACCCAAATGACTTCTATGGGCTACATCTTATTCCTTAGTTGGGACCCTATCAAAGGCAATATCTTTTCATTGAATTTGTGCATTTCGACGTCTTTGAATCACTGCTTTTTACAGTTGTCTCCTCAGCTTTTCTAGACTATATTATCCTCTAGAAGACTAAGTATATGTATAGTTAATCATTGTTACAGCTAATTAAAAAAATCCATTCGTGCCTCTCATGTAAGAGAGACGTTTTGAATCAAATCTCTTTAAACCTGTGCAATAATTTGGGATATTGACAAATGATCTCCACTTTGTAGCCCAAGTTGGCGCAGGATCTGGTTAATAATGTTCATAATGGTTATAAGAAACAGGTTCAATTTGGATCTTACTCTCTAGCAAATTACAGAGAATGGAAAGATCTGCAAAATATAACTTGAGATTAGTTGATGAGATGGTACAAGAAGCTTATATTGTACCTTTTCGGTCGACCACTTTAGATTATTTGTGGACATTAGTTTCTTTTTCCAATGTTACTACATTAAAAACAATGGCATGGATGGAGAGCCGAGCACACTACTATATTATTTTCTTTGATGCTCGACCACTTTAGATTATTTGTGGACATTAGTTTCTTTTTCCAATGTTACTAAATTAAAAACAATGACATGGATGGAGAGCTGAGCACACTACTAATATTATTTTCTTTGATGGAGCATCAAAGCAGAATCCGCAGAATCCTGGGGCAGCAGGTGTGGGAGGGGTTATTTATAACCCTGGGGGAAATTCTGTAGCTGCTTACTCTTGGAGCTTAGGCCTCTTTTCTAATAATTTGGGATAAGTCTATGGACTATGTCAGGGATTGAAAATCGCTAAGTCACAAAATATTCAAAATTTGATAGTGATTGGGGACTCATTGATAATCATCAGACATCCGATCAAGGGAACCAATCTTTGGATGCCAGACTTGCTTCAGCACTAAACCAGATCAGGCATCTCATTTATTCTTTTCTCATCTCAGTTTTTATCATGTTTTGAGAAGCAACAATATCAAAGCTGATCGACTAGTGTCCCTTGCTGTTGATGTTTGGGCAGCATCGGGCAGCATCGGGCAGACATTCTCCTCAGATTGGCCATGTGACTTGGCTAAGGAGAATGGCTCAAGCATAGTCTTTATCCTTGATCATGTGACTTGACAAAGACCAACAAAGACTCGAGGTACATATGCATCGGATAGACAATCTCCTCAGATGGCCATGTGACTTAGCTAAGGAGAATGGCCCAGGGCATTGATGTTCTCCATGTATTAGCATCGAGTAGACATACTCAAGGTGCTATGTGGGAGAAGTATACATCAACTGGATGCATGCCGGAGAAGATAACATCAACCAGGCTCAAGGACAACTTTTCTAGAAGAGAAGAAATACCAAGACGTACAAGAAGACCCATCTACACCATTGCAAAAGCCCCAGAAAGCATATTGAAGACCAGAAGAAGAAGTCAGCCCCACCAGTGAAAAGAAGGCGCTTGGACGAGTATAAATAGAGGCAAAGTCATTTCATTTTGACACATACAGCTCTTCTCCTCAAGAGCGCACTTGTCAGTTGTCAGTTGCAGTAGTGAGATTTTCGCTATCTTTTGGAGTTCTTGTTCTCTTGGTGTATGCGCTAGACTTGGAGAGGCGCTAGGCTTGAAGAAGCCTTCACTTGGTTATATCTTGGCTATCTTATTGAGACGCTAGCTCTTGGAGATGCTAGGCTTTGGGGAGATAGTTCTTGCATGGTATTTTGGCTATTGATGATGATGTACTGGTAATATCTTGGGCTGAATTCTTCTATAGAAAAGTTGTTTGGGTTTTTTTTTCTCCTGAGTTCTGGTTTTCCCAGGACAAATCTTGTGTCTATTGTGCATGGCTATCTCTCTGTGATTCTGTTATTTCCACTGCAGTTTTATTTCAATTGAAATTTTCAGTGTAATTATTCTATGATAATAGTAGCATTAAAATCTGTTTGAAAATCACTAGGCAATAATTATCAGATCTGGAAATTAGAAAAATCAACACTTGCTACTTCACAAAAAATTGGGACCTTAGTCTTTAACAATGAGGTCTCTTTTGAGTCCGTCCCTTAACATCATATTATGACATTTGGTGCACAAATTGAAAGGCACGTCCCCTCCTTCAAACAGCACTTGAAAAAAAATCATTGCAGAGCATGGCGATGGAACAGTGTGGGAATTTTATGGCAACCTTCCTCAGCAAGCTATAGTGAACTTTCTAGAAAAGCTACCTACAGTGATCAGAGATCCAGAACAAGCAGAAAAACATTCAGGATGATGTTCTTCTTCCTTTTTAGTTTTAATTTTAAACTATGTATTACAAAGTAGTCAAGATACTAGGCATTTTCTACAGATTTTTTACTTGTCATCTAGAACTGAACTTGACGTATTACAAGAGCTTCCAGGGTTTAGACGTATTGCTGGACAGCCTCTCTGTTTTGATGTGTAAACAGTTGACCAGATCATTTTTGCGTGTACTTTCTACTGCAAAAAAAATATGCAGTCTTTTTATAATATAAATCCTCCAGTTAACAGTTCAAGAGAAAAACAATGACATGGATACATATAGTTTTATTCTCTCATCAAATAAATTATTTGATTAATTATCCAATAATTACAAAATTATCAGGGTTATATCATCATATTCTCCTTATAAAGCAGTGGAACATGGTAAAAAAGAACAGGTCACTATAATTTGAAAAAACCCAGCATTCCTCTAGAGGGGCCTTGACACTTATTGAAAGCCATAGTGACATGCTGAAAAATATGAAAGCTAACTTTTAAGAGCAAGCATCACATATATGAGACTATTTTGATTTTTTGAGCTTCTTGAACGCTTTTTCTCAACATGGCAATTACAGCAGGTGGATCTTTTGCTCCAAAGACAGAACTACCAGCAACAATACAATTTGCACCAGCAGAAGAAGCCTGGTCAATTGTAGATGGGCCTAAACCGCCGTCAACCTGCAGAAATGGCAGTTAGTTAAATGTTCTACCCCCTTCAGATGAAAATAACTTGGCTTAAATTCACTTTTTCAGAGGAAAGGACATTTAAAGTCGTTGCTCGGAATCTCCATCTAAATGAAGGGAAAAAGAAGAAATAACATTTCTTTGAGAGGCCTGTGAAACAGAAAGCAAGTAAAAAAGCAGGAATTGAATTAAGTTCCCCTAAGATTAAACCCAGCTAGCTTGAGTGGTTGAGTGCTTGGAACTTCATGTAGGAGGTCTCAGGAGTTATTCCCCAGGCTGGCTGCCTCTGTTGTGTGCTTCACTCAATGTCCCTACCGGGTCAGGTGCTGTAATAAGCACCGACGGGTTTACACTCAATACCATCCATGAAAAGCGAGGAAGTGCCCAGGGGTTTCCCTGTGATTTTTTCCTTGGAAAAAAAAATATCCCCCTAAGATCTATAAACAAGAACTTGCACAGCTTGTACCAACAAGCCTGAGAGTGAAATTTTGGTCTATTAACGTAAGATCACCTTTGATTTTAAAGCAAGATGAGAATAACCACATATGTGCAGTTTATAGAAATATTAAATCATTGGTTGTTCAAAACTCAAACAAGATGCTTGATCAGAATAATAGCCTAAAGGAACAAAAAGGCCATCACACCATAAGATTTAATCTGTTCTAAAACCTCAAATTTGGCATAATGGTAACATAATAACTTAAGAGGAATTACCTCAATATCAAGAGAAGGATACTTCTGCCGTAGATCACGAACCTGATATAACATGAAAAAACAGTTGTTGATTGACCGAAAATGCACAATGGCCAAAGATAACTTCAACAATGTAATCTGCTAAATGATAGATATTACAAATTTTGCACCACTCACCTTATCCATCGTATCTGGCATGAATTTCTGCCCTCCAAAACCAGGCTCAACAGTCATCACTAACACCATTTCCACAGGTTCTTTACTTTCCACCTGAAATAAGACATAGTATGAGCTCTATTTTTCACAAATGAAAGAAATAAAGATGGAAGACATATAGTGAATCCTCAACCAACTGGACTGCCCCGAACTCTACAAGTAGTGCATTGCAATCTCACAATTATCATTACTAGTTTGGTAAAATACCTGTCAAAAATACACATGTTCCTCTTAAATTCCTTTCTGTTGTTAATTTTCCTTGTAGAATTGTCTAATGTAACTATCTTATAATAACTGTCTGGAACACCATCAGATTGACAGGCATCTCTTTTACATGGAAAAGGAGATGTCGTGGAAATTATAATGGGGATGATAACCCTTTTTACTTGGGTGAGATCGTAGCTTTTAGATCACAGTTTGCACACAGATCAGACAGAATTGGCATTTTCATAAAAGAGGTAGTAGTCCATATTGTATAATCACAGCCTGGCTCAGCGATCTATGATTCTTGATGTAATTTTTTTTGTTCAGCAATGAGATATGATTAGTCACCGGGTTCAGCGAATTTGAACCTTCAAGTTCGAAATTCGTCGAACTTCAAGTGATTTCGAATAAATTCGTTGAAATTCGCTACTAGCTACCAGTCTCGGGCTACCACTAACCAGTGACAACTACGAGCTACCAGTCTCGGGCTACGCACGGCTACGAGCTAGGGCTACGGGACTCTCCGCTACGGGCTACGGGCCTACGATACTCTCCGCTACGGGCCTACGGGACTCTCCGCTACGGGCCTACGGCTACACCAATGTATATAATATACATTATAATATTCAACGAATTGTATTAATAATATAGGTTATAATAATATTATGCGGAACGTACGAATTGTATTGCAGGCCTGCCCACACGAATAATTTATTAATAATAAACATTCGCTTGAATCTCGAATAATATATATATAATATAGGTTATAATATATTATAATTTATATAGTTGTACTATATATATTGTATAGATTATAATTTATATAATATAAATAACATGTTATATAATTGTCTAATTTAATATATTTATTATTATTCTATTTTTTTAATTTATTATTATTTTATACATTCGAATTTAATGCCGAACTTTATTAAAAAAAAATTAATGCGAACTTTTACCGAATTTCATTGGTGTCGAATTCAAACACGAACACGAACGGGGTGACTCATATGAGATGTAATTTCCAGAAAAAATAAGAAGAATAAATATAATATGTATGATTCTTTCAATATTTCCAGTGGAAAATCAAGAACTCTAGTTGTCAGGGTTCCCATTCTTAAGTCTATTTATGAACAGAACCTTTTTTGGTCTAAGGTGGGTCAGGTGGGCAAAAACGTCATCAATTAAATCCTGAAATTCTTTGAAAAAACCATAGTAAATGTTTGATAGGTCACTGAAATTCCATTGGTGCAAAAGATCCACCACGTGAACCAGTCATATGTAGATAGCCATCAAGGTACATTGAAGTGATATTAATGTGCTCAGGGTTCCCATTCTTGAGTCTACTTTAGAACAGAACCTTTTTTGTCGAAAGCTGGTCAGGTGGGAAAAAAAGTCATCATCGATTAAATCCTGAAATTCTTTGAAAACAACTATAGTAAATGTTTGATAGGTCACTGAAATTCCAATGGTGCAAAAGATCCACCACAGCCATCAAGGTATATTGAAGTGATATTAATGTGCTCTTCATTGCTTTTAGCATATGGAAAAAATTGCTTGGTTTTGTTCACCTGAATTGTAGCTTGATAACCATTATTGCCATTAATTTTTGGCAAATCGGTTTTTAAACAATCCTTTTGCACAACTGTATGTGGGAATTAAATTTGATGGGCAGCGTGATGACAATGTAATAAGAGTTGAGCTTGATTGATTGGTTGAATTTGCTTGCAGATAAGATAAGATAAGGTTCAACAAATTACCAAAAAGGTAGGTCAATGGGAATGAAGAATAAAAAACTATGTTGCACAGGGACCCGTCCCCCCCAAAAAACCCGTGTACTCTCCGTTCACGCGTTCCGGGGACTTGGGGACCCTTAAGAAACTTACCCAAATTCTTGGGGACTCGGGGACTTGTTGGCCATTCCCAAGACATTCCGAACAGATTTCAAGGACGTTCTAGACAGATTTCAAGGATGCTCTGGGAAGATTTCAGGAATTTTTTGGGCAGATTTTGGGAATATTCGGGGCATATATCTTCAGTCTTGACAATCATGGAAATTGATGATTGGACAATACGATCATTTTTCCCATCCATTATTTTTGTATTGCATTGAATCTAAATCTGTTGTAAAAGTTGTAGCTCAAAACATGGGTTTTGTATGATGGGTTTTGATTTTGGTTTTTGGTGATTTAAATATTGTACTTTCAGCAACAAGGTTACAACAAGCAAAACTTCCATGTCAAAAGAACAAGAAATGCAACATTTCAAAGGGCTGATCCTTGTGGTTACTGCTCTTGTTCTTCTCATTTTTCTGGTCATCTTAGCTTTTACATATTGTACATGGGTTTCCAGGAGTCAATCAATTATAGTGCTTCCACCATCCCAACCTCAAGCATTGTGAAAACAATCAGATAGTGGTGACTTCGATTGGGTACTAAATGTTTGAATAAATTCTTATTCAATCACCTTCTTAATCTGAAATATGAATCTAATCTCTTTACAGAACCAAAGTGTTTTATAGTGGTTTTCAACACAGCCATAAAAATCTGCAAAACCTATTGAGAAGGGAACGTCTTTTATGTTTTAACATAATCGTCATTAACAAGAAATATGAGGAAGAAAAAATGCTATAGAGACATTTCTCACTTAAGTTTCCTAAAGCTAAACTGCATTTTTCTTTTGTCTAGCAGCCAATAATGAAATGTCACTCAGCCCTTTTTTAAGTTGCTCGAGCTTTTTCAAAATTGACAAATGTAAGGGTTGTGCATAATACTGTATAGTATAGCTTGTTATGCTTACAAGCTTGAAGCAACTACAAATGTTTGTGGTGAATTTTAATATTTTTTAGTATATATATATATATATATATATTATTGTCATCTCCAACCCGCCGTCCCCTGAAAAATTTGGGGGTGCGCTCTAGCCGTCCCGAGGATGCATCCCCCTATGCCCATCATTCCCCCATCCCGAAAACCAATGCAACATAGATAAAAAAGTACAATCAGTGATTAGAACCTGCAGGGGTCCCCTACCTAAAGCTACTCTGAAAGCATAAAGCATGCTAAACTAACAGATACATGAAAGAGCATGATCAAGTGTCGTCGGAATAAAGAAAAAATGCTAGTTGATCATTGATTGATTTTAATGATCATTATAATTTTTTACTGATACGTGTATTACAACAAAATCTAGCACCCCCATATGATGTAAAGTCCCAAGCATCAAGGGGTTAGTTTGTGTAACTATGGACAGCTACCCACTGTCACCTCAGTAGCTCTTCCTCACACTTTTGGTTGGCTCTTCTCCAACTCAAGGGGGGCTTTCCCTGAAGATAGGATAGCTAAGGCTATGGTCAAGGTGATTTTGTGAAAAGTTAGCCTAAGCAAAACAAATGGTTGTAATGAAATGGAAAATGAGTGGTGTGAGAAAGGAGTATGAAGGTAGAAACCCTAGGACCAAGTGCCAATCCATATCTTGGACAAAATGGAGTCAAAAAGGCATGGATCTAAGAGGGCTAATGCATGAATTTGTAAAACAAATAAAGGCTGCTATGCATGCCATAAATCAGTTTTAGAATGCTGAAAATCGATGTAGAAAATTATCCTTAGAGAGCTAGGAGTGCTAATCTAAAACAAATCCATGAAGGTGATGTTATATTGGTTCAAACTTCAAGCAACAACCTAATTTGTTAGATGCAAGTTTGATATAACAACAATAAACATATGTTATGAACATAATATATAATAATAAATATAAATACATTATAATAGTTAATGAATAATTAATGAAGAGACACCTTCCCAATGAAAGGTCATGTCTCTTCATGGAAGGGCATCCCTGCGTGGGTATATAAGGCCCTCATTCTTATTGTATCTCATCATCTCATATTCATATACATTATTATTTAATATATTATCATTTATGGATTATAACCTATTGTCCTACCTACATTGGGTGTTTACCTGGTGAACCGGCTTGGTTCACCACAGTGGTATCAGAGCTTCGTACGAATCCTAGCCATTTTCCATATAGGCTTCTAGCCACACTGAAAAATCTCCAGACTTTCTCTGATCTTCGGGTCATATTGACCAAAAGTGGCCCTTGGCCATTCATCACACAAGTTTACATGAAGGAATGAATTATTCCGCTACACATTAGAAGAACCGAAACATTAAAAATAAAAATATGCCAATGCAAATACAATAATAATAATAAAATATTACTATGCTATGAAATATTATTTTGGCTTCAAAAGTTAGAAAAAACTAGGAAAAAAAAAGAGATAAAAAAAAATTAAAAAAGAAAGGGTTTCTTAAAGGCACGTGAACAAATATAAGTGCATACCAAGAAAAGGTAAGAAAAGGTAATTAAAAAAAAAAGTTCCAAAGAAGTGGAAAAGTGAATACCTTTAGAGATTTAACAGCCCATGGTTTTGGAAAACCATTGGACCGTGGTATTCCATATTATATATATGTTTGTGTGTGTATTTATTTCTAAATAACTATACCATAGGGTCGCGTTTCTTGAGCCCTAGCCACCGCTATCAAATAGTCAAGAAAATAAAAAGGAGTATTTAAAGTCTCCTAAGATATTTAAAATTTTTAATTGGTCAAGTATTTATAAGTGGAAAAAGAAAGTATATAGAAAAGGATTTTAAGAATATTAAAAGGGAAAGTGATAAAATTTAAAGAGTTATTATTAAATTTTATTTGAGGATCTTTTGCAATTCAGTACATTTAAGCATTTACTTACTTTCGAAGAAGTACTATGTGAACTATGACAACTATAAATAATCCTACATTTTTGGCAAAATGTCCATTTTGTGCAATGGTGTTTAATTTTCAAGAATCCTTTAGAAATCAAAATTTTAATTGCCCAAATTGTCGAAAACCATTTATTCTAACAGAATATCAAAATGACTACAAGAAATTGGAAGACGAACTAGCATATTATAAAGAGACCAATAGAAATTTACAAAATGAAGTTGTCATGCAGAAACTTAGGAATAAATTGTATTCTTTCCAAGCAAAATGTAATGAGGAGTTGCATGCACAAATTAAAGACGAGAGAAAAAAAGATGACAAGACCTTACTAGAACGAAATCAAGAAATCTCTCGCCTAAAAGAACAAAATCAGAAGTTAGAACAAGCTAATCAAAATCTTATTAAGAAATTATCAGAGAAAGATGAAGAGAATTGTCGTTTAAAATCCATAATCAAAGTTTACTCACCTAGATTAAGAAGATAAAGAGTGATAAGAAGACGGTAGAGGACAAGTTAGAACAACTTATCAATAAGGAATCATTGGTAGATAAAGAGACAATGACTGAACCTATGGAACTACAAAAGTCTTCAAATGGAAAAAACTTGAAGGTGGATAAAGCAATTAATACAGACCCAGTCAACCTTACAGCTCAAAAGGATTCAGTTGATGTAAAGAGGTCTTCACATGTCGAAGTAGAAACAAGTCGGGGCTATGAAGAAGACTCAATTCCAAGTGTTAATCAAAAGAAGCTACAAGTACACGAAGTAAAGATCAGGTTGCAAGGATGCCTTATAGACATCGTAATCACAAAAATCGATACTTCAACCAACCAATGTATTCACAGAAACAAATGACAAATATGTCAAAAATTATTACCTCCATTACAAACGATGCTCAAGGTAGAAGTTATCATGGGAGTCAAAATACATCAAATTGTCTGTCTACAAGAACCCCATAAAAGCCCCATTGTGCAGAAGATCGATTTAACGTGGGAAGACTCCTGTACAATTTGACGGTTCTACGCAGCACTTAGAAGATCCTATCGTTTCAAGTCCTCAACGATCACTAATTGAGGAATAAAGAATAAGGAGACGATACAAAAAGCCAAAGCAAGAGATAAGTCTCCCATAAGTATGCTTTGAGGACAAAGCATTTTTAAGGAGAAGGCAATGTTACGAACATAATATATAATAATAAATATAAATACATTATAATAGTTAATGAATAATTAATGAAGAGACACCTTCCCAATGAAAGGCCACGTCTCTTCATGGAAGGGCATCCTTGCATGGGTATATAAGGCCCTCATTCTTATTGTATCTCATCATCTCATATTCATATACATTATTATTTAATATATTATCCTTTATGGATTATAACCTGTTGTCCTACCTACATTGAGTATTTACCTGGTGAACCAGCTTGGTTCACCACAACATAAGGGGGATTTAATCCTCACATTACATTATCCAAATGGTAGATGCTCCATTAGAAAGACTTCATGACTAGTTACAAGGTCTTCCTACAAAAATAATCAACATGTGAAATATTTTGAATAAATAAAGCCTCACATAAGATAGATGCAATACATCCAATTTCCATTAAACTTGCCAAAATGATATACAACGTAGCCCAAGGGGAGAACTCCTCAATCCCCAAGTTCCCCAACATGAAATAAAATAGAGAGAAACTCCTCTTTATATAGACAAAGTTAAATCTCTCGTATAATAAAATATATTATCTTTCTAACAAACTCCATGACAAGTCAAATAAATATTATAATAATGGAGTAGTTAAATCTCTTCATAATCCATGTTTGACCATGTTACAACATGTAGAAAATAGCCTTTTGAAGGCAATTCGCCCTCATCCAAAAATTGTAGTATGCACCAAATAATGCTCATGAAAGGGATGCACTACCAAAAATAGGCATCAAACCAAGTCCAACGCCAAGTGTCCATATGGAACATGCCCTTGATAACCATGGACACTCATCCACTTGGCATCTTTCACATTCATCCAAGGTAACCAACTCCATGGATGAATGTGCAAGATGCCAAGTGGATGGAGTGCTCCACAAGAAAAGATGTAGTTAAAACTTAAAACCTCAAAATAGCAAGTGGACGATGGACCATCTCCACAAAGCAAATCCAAGGAGATAAGGGTGAATTAGGGTTTTGACGATGCAGAACTCCATGAATAGCAAAAAATGTCTCCACAAGTGCGCCCTCTAAGAATGATCTCCAAAAATAGAAAGGAGACCAAGTACAAGAGCATGCTAAGCAACATGTGTGACCCTTCTCATGTGCCACACACCTCCCAATAAAAACCTCCATAACCACCCCAAATAAAATAATATATACATGCCAAGTCAAAAAGGTGAGGGTAGTCTCCAATAAAAGTCAAAGATGCCAAGTGTAGCTGAAATATCCATACAATAATGATGAGAGAGCACCTAGGAGAGGTGCACCCTAGAAAAATGTGCCATGTCACAAAAATGTCCAACCAACCCAAGAGAGTGTGCCCTAGAGAAGTGTGCCAACCTCTCAAATAATATATTGCATGCCTTGAAAACTATGCCTAAGAAGGGGGCGCACCACTAGAAAGCTCAACCAAATCCAAATAGCCACTCCAACTGTGAAAAGGAAGCATATAAAATTGGGTCCCAAGCCATTAACCTTAATTTGGACAAATTAGATTAATTTAACCTTTGAATAGTTAAATCAACCTCAACATGTGCACAAAGATTAATGCTCAAATATAACCATAGTCCTCCTCCCAATTAGTCACCAAAAAATTAAATCACCATGACCATGTGTGCAAATGAGGGGTACACTTTAATAAAGTGTTGTACCATGTAAATAAAAGATGTTCTCCCTAGAAAAAACTTTCCATGATAACAAAAAAACATAAGGTCCAACCTAAAGTGCACCACCACAAAGGGATTATTACATCAAAATCACCATCTAACCTTATGAAAAGGTTAGATCACCATCAAAATCATAATGTAATACCCCCTCTCTAACTCAAACATAGGAAATAAGTTAATAACATATCAATGAGGGTATTAACATCATGAAACACATTCCCCCCTAGGTGATGTCTAGCAAATGTGACATTATAAAGTTAAATCGCCCAGGAAAATCCCAAAGGCAACATGAATCATCCCACCATAGCAACATCATAAGAGAAGGGACATAATAATAAAAAGGCTAACCCATCCAACCATCAAGTGTGTCCTCCATCACACATCCAACATATAAAGACCATGTAGAACACCCCTCCTAGTGCCACCAAATAATACCACATCATCATGCAAAGGTCACTAGGAAACTTCAACAATCATGAAACATATATCTCCCAACCATCATCCCTTGGGGGTCTAGAACCATCATCTATATCCAAGATAAGCATATATACCAAACCACCATAATGAGATAATATCCTCCACATCCATCAAAAGTGCAACCAAGGGGTGATCAACAAGGCAAGCACATGTGAGGAGACCACAATGCAGCAAGCACATTCACCATCCAACCAAGGAGAAGTGAGACTCCGCAAACCAAAGATCTCCATCAAGTGATCAAATGCAATGAGGAGAAGGGACTCCATGAAGATGTACCCCCCAAGCCAGTCCAATGCTCCAAGAGTAGCAGCAACAAATCTCCATCAATGCGATGAAAATCACAAGATGGAACCTCCTACAATATAAGTTGTAACTTGTAACAACGTGTAATCTGTCAAAGTAGTTTGTTTGTTTTCTGTTCAAGAGTGAAGAAATTTTCTTGAAGATCTTCAAACTTTTACTTAAATTATCCAACTACTTGCTAAAAGATCGGATGCTAAACTCTAACTTTTGATAGAAGAAACTAAAGTTGTTGTTAATTCTTCCTTCTAGATCTCAGAATTTATCCTCAACTTTAAGCTCAGCAATTGGGGTTCCTCTTGATAGACATTTGTGCATACAAATAGGCTAAAATGTTAACACACGAGGACCCACAATTGCCAAAATCAATGATAAGTTCTATGATTTAGAAGGCAGAATTAAAAGCAGTTCTAATTTCAGATTATGCCGATCAATAAAATAATAGATGTCTCATTAAAATCAATCATAAATTTGGAATTCTCTTTATCAATATATTTATATATGGATAGAAGAGTTAATAGTTTCCCTTCCCCCTACTAATACAATGACAAAGGGAAACAATTACACCTCTAGTATAAATAAGAACGAGCCCCTCAAAACGTAAATGACCAACTAGCACAACTAGTAAAGCCCATGCAATTCCAATCCCAAATCATGAATCAAATATCGAACCTCTTATTACAAACCATAGCGACAATCTAAAGCAAAGTCAAAATTCTATTTTCTATATACAAAGAAAATAAAACTCTACTAGGCAGGAAGAACCAAACATAAAAAGTTCAAGAATGTAACCTTCCAAGGTCTAACATAGGAGTGGAACAACTTTCCGAGGCCGGCTAAACACTGTATAAGTCTAATTTTCAACTATGTGATACACATAGAGATGATAGTTACCTCTAGTAGTCATATATCTTAAAAGGATCAGTAAGTGGGGGAACAATGGGGAAATTACAAATCCACTCAAAATTTGGGATGAGCTAAAAATAGCCATGTAGAAGGATTTTCATCTCAAAACTATAAAGTAGAATCCTTTCACCAATGGAAAGATACCGAACAAATAGAAGATTGTTCAAGAATTCAACAATGGAAGAAAAACTGTTTGGTGCTATAGCTTTGGAAGCTATTTTCAATTTTTCCCTATTGTAACTAACCATGTAAATAAAGTTTTGATATGGTGTTAACTTTATGTCAAGCATCAAACATGACAAGTGTCAACCTTGTAGACAACCATATGCCAATGTGTCAACCTCTTAGCACCTCTGGGGGCTGCTTAGGAGATTGGTGGCTAACTTGGAGGCTGCTTAGGATGGTTGGAGTGGCTAGCTTAGGGGTTGCTTAGGGTGGTGTTATGACAACTGTAATAAAGTTTTGATATAGTGTTAACTTTATGTCAAGCATCAAACACATGACAAGTGTCAACCTTATGCCAAGACAACCATATGCCATGTGTCAACCTCATAGCACCTCTAAGAGGGCTGCTTAGGGAGATTGTAGTGGCTAGCTTAAGGAGGCTGCTTAGGATGGTTGGAGTGGCCAGCTTAGGGGGGTTGCTTAGGGTGGTGGTATGACAGCTGTATAATAGCTGTCATACAATCCTAAGACAGCAATTTAGAGCAGCCTCTAGAAGAGACAAAGGAAGTGACCTTTGGGAGCATTAGGAGGTGGCTCTTGGGAACTTTAGGAGGTGACTCTTGGCAGCCAAAGGAGAGCAGGTATGACAGCTGTTATACAGCTGTCATACATTCTTAGGGGGCTGCTCAGGGCAGCCAAACCAACCTATAAAAAGAGGCATTCACTTACCATTTACATACTTTTTGTTTTGCTGGAGTCTTCTGTTGAGGCAAGGCATCTATTTGCTGAAGTATTTTCTGCTGGTATATGGCAGCTAGTTGTTGAAGTCTTCTGTTGTTCTTTGCTGATATAAGGCTGGTACAAATACTATGTTAAAGTTGCCATAACTCTGCTACAGCAAGAAGGAAAGTCAGTTATCTTTTGGTGAGTTTGTCAAGCTGTTACTATAAGTGTTAGTTCGGCTATTTGTGAAGTTTGTAAGTGCTGAAACAGAGGTATTGTTTCAGCCCTCTGAGTCCTAGCTAGTTACTCTAAAGTCTTGTACTGGTATTGTACTTTGTTGAAGAATCTAAAGAGAAGTTTTGGCTGGGTTTTCTACCCCAAGAGGGTTTCCCAGGGTATACTTGTGTTCTCTCTGTGATTGTCTCACTTTCAGTGATCCTGATATATGCAAGATGTATTGGTATGTTGGTTGTATGCTGTAAATTTTTAAATTTACCTATATGCATCAGTTTTTCAACAAAAACTTAGTAGCTAGAGTGACAAGTATGCCAATTGAA
Source organism: Picea sitchensis (assembly GCA_010110895.2). NCBI lineage: Eukaryota > Viridiplantae > Streptophyta > Pinopsida > Pinales > Pinaceae > Picea > Picea sitchensis. Next base: position 83,970 of record SNQJ01S0025497.1, read on the forward strand.
TACAAAATAATTCAATTTATCAAGAAGGGACAATGCCTCACTTGCAAAAACCCATAGTGACAATAGAACTAAAAAATATGCAAAAAGCCATTCACCTTGCATTCAAAATAGAAGAATCAAAATACAACCCTTGACCATGCAACAAAGAGAAGGCCCTTAATGATAAGCACATAGACTCAAACAGTTTTCAGAAAGCACTCTCCCTTCCAAAAGAAAATATTCAAGGGAAGAAAATTAGAATGTAAACATTGTGGAGGACCTCATTTTCAAGATAAAAGACCAAATAAAACCATTAATCCTGTTGGAGATTTTTAAGTGCAACACAAGCCGAAAACCCAATGAAAATATGATTCTATCCCATAAATCAAAATAAACACCAATACTTTGCACAAGCGATGCAAAGCCCCCAGTATTATAATAAAAGAGCTTGTACAATGTTATGTGTTGCATCTTACAAATGAGAAAAATGAATGTGTATTTATACTCCTACACTCGTAAAGTGTGGGCCTGATGTAATGCAAAAATTGACTTGGGGCCAATAATAACACATAAAGAGGGAACCACATTAACCACAATGGAGTCGCATCATGGGGCTCCATTAGATTTTACATCACCAACATCCCCACTTGAAGTTTATTGGAGACATAATGGAAAATCATCACTCTACTTGAAAAAACAGTCCAGCACTTGAAGAAGATCAATCACTTGAAGCACTTTGGGGAAGTTGGAATCACACACCTTAGGCACTTCCCCCCTTAACGCAAAATTTATCTGAAATCATACAAAGCTCCATCCATCAATTTGGGTCACTAATGGACTCACCAAAATGAAAAAGGTTATTGCCAACAAATCATCAACCTCTTGGGAACCTCCTCTTGGACTCACTAAAAAATGGTATCTATCAATGAGCCCCTTACATGGTCTCATCAAAAAACGGAAGGTGTTATCAATGAAACATTTGACTCACCAACACCCTCTAAGGTTGTCTTCCCACCTACATAAGTATGCTCGTGCAAAAAAAAGTAAATCCATCCCTTATCAATGCACTCTAAAGTGGTCTTCCCAACTACATATGTATGCTCATGCACAAGAAATAGATGTGAGCTTTTTGGCTCCATGCATCTAATCAATTCATAGATATATTTTGAGATTTTCTCTTATCACACTATGGTTGTCAACTTGAGGGTGGCTCATCTTAAAAGAAGAGCCTTTCATTGGGTCGTGAACCTTCCTCGGGTAATCAATTGGCTTATTTCTTTTAAGATAAGTACTATGTTTCATGATGAGATTCAGTTTTGGGTTTTGTTTCTAAATCTAGGATTTCAATTTACACGTGATGCTTTAATTTTTCTAGATCTACATTCAGAATTCTAGGTTTCACTACATGTTGTTGTGATAAAGAGTGGCTACAACATCGCATGGGTCTCGACTCTCGTGATAAAGAGGATATCGAATGTACCAAGAGCATCAGAGATCATGCATGGAGATGACCAGAAAGAGTCATTGTTCCAACAACCTACTGAGATACCTGAACCTTGTCGCCTCCTCCATCGAGACCATCATTTAGAGACCCCAGGCCGAGAGTAGCCCAGGGGAGGAGAATCCTTAATGATGGCTCGAAGGTTACGAATCACCGCCCATTTCCCTGCATGTCGTGCTACTGCGACCAACTCCCAAGAGTTTTTTAGCTATGCAACTTGGGATCGAGTGAGATCCTCATCCAAAAATATCTTGTTGGGAAGGGAGAATAGTCTAGGCTTAGCACGAAGCGCTCGAAGTCGATCACTAACTAACCTGAAACAAATGAAAAATGTAGAGTCAGATCCATACTAGGCACTCTCGAGAGTGAGGTCCGAAATCTCAAGGTTGTCTTGGAGGAACAAGGTGCCCACCTACAAGGGATCCGGGGAAGGAGAGGGTAAGGGAAGCCCCCTAACCTTTAAATTCAATTCCCGAGCCATCTTGGTGTGCTCTTCCTTAATCTTGGCCTGGACGACTTCAACATCAGCAAGAGGGGGGGGGTTCTTGTCCTTACCCCTAACCACATGTGCCCATGATTTAATATGTGTCTTTGTTTCCTATTTAAAAGTGGCTTGTTGATTTTTTAGGTCAAGAATTTCTACATGTAAAGCGTCATTTGGAGGTTATAAGGTGTTGTGCACTTGGTTTTCTTTTAGCAATTTCCTGAGAGATAGGTTCTCTAATTCCACCTCTAAAACTTTAGATGATAAGAGTTTTCACTTCTGCTTGTAGTTGCTCAAAAAGTTTCATAAACCTACAAAACTAAGCCACTAGAAGGACGGGGTTTGTAGAAAGGGTGATCGTGGGATGAGCTATAGAAGCCTCTCCTCTGCTCTATAGACCTAATCATGTGCCACTCATTCCATAATTTTTTGTCCCGCCATGAATTCCCTCTGCTTCTATGCCTATCAACGTAGGAATGGGTTGTCTGCCTATTGACCATGAATAGGAAGGAGTGTGTAAGCTCGAGAGGGGGGGGATGGTAGTATGGAAGAAATGGG